>PVJI01027731.1:0-17313 GCA_004026765.1 Micronycteris hirsuta
ACCAGAGACATTGAAATCTAGAACAATCTGGCAGTAACCAGAGGGGAGGGGGAAGGGGATAATGGGGACAAGGGTATTCAGGAACTGCTACAAAGGACACATGGACAAAACCAAGGGGGAGGGTGGAAGCAAGGGAGGGAGGTGGGTTTGCCTGGGGTTGGGGGTGGGGGTAAATGCAGACAACTGTAAGTGAACAACAGTAAAATAATTTAAAAAAAAAAAGAATCTGATCATGGGATTTCTCCCACTTAAAAACCCTCTGCTGGCTGCCCATTGATCTTAGGACAACACTCGCACTCCCTGCAGTGCACCGCGGGAGCTGGCCCCAGCCCGCCCTCTACGACAGCTCTCTCCCCCGAGAATCTAAGTCCCCCCCACTCAGTTCATTTCATTTTCTCCATCACTTTTTACCACCGCGCAATATTTTCCTGTTTCTTGTGCCTGTTCCTCCCCCTGCTCCCAACGACAATGGGACCCTGTGTGTCTCAGATACAGTTCCTCAGGCCCATCACAATGCATGGCGGATAGCAAGCAGGTTCTCAAATATCTGTTGGATGATGGTGGCGGGCGAGAAGGTCACAAAGGGAACTGTCCCTCAATGAGAGGACATTATTAAAATCAGACCAAGTTTGAACTTTCTACAAGGACACAGGAATGACCTTTCTTAAAGGTGTGTAATGTTTCCAAGTAAGCAGAACAGGCGAAGCTGCACTGTAGCAGAGAGAAAGTTGGATGAAGAAGACTGGAGTCCACTGACTCTATTCTTGAGTGGAGAACAGCTGAGAATAAGTTTGGTAGGTGAGACGAATTTAGACATGCCAGTTTGGAAGGGAGAGTGTAGACAACTTGGAGAATTCCATAAGTGAGTAGAGAGCCAAGACTGATGTCTTAAGAAGCAAGATGAACTCTATGTGAGTACAGGCGAAGAATTGAGTCTTGGTGACATTCACATTAGAGCCCAAGAGAACCAAGAACCAGCGAGAGACCAGGAGGACAAACAGAACTGGAGACAGAACAACAGAACATTGTTTCACAGGCCCTCCTGGGAACAGCTGGCCGCTAGGCTAGGGACAAGTCCCAAGACCAAAGCACCACCAGCCACAGCATGTCAGCTGTGCTTTGTTGGGGTGACAGGGCCGGTTTTAAAGCATCGGTCTCCTTAGGAGCTTGAGCAAGAATAGCCTACAGCTGGTCTGCAAAGCTGCAAATGAAACATGCAGATGACTTCCTGGAGCTGACCAATCCCTCCCACAAGCCCCAGCACAGCTGGGTCTGGAGAAGGAAAGAGAGAAGGAACAACAAGGGGGCTCTCACCCCACCCCCCTCGCAGAGTACAGGGGCCCCTGGCAGTGGTATATTTAGCAGGAGAAGCACCTCACAGGAATTGGCTTAAATCAATCTCAGGCTTTAGATTATTTCAATTCAAAGTTGGAGCTGGAGGTAGCTTTACCTGCAGCAACACGTTGGAAGCCAGCACGCCAGCACGAGGGCCTGTGTTGCGGGACCATCTCAGCCCTGGAAGGTCAGGCCAGAGAGTAACTGTGTCCTCTCCTTTCCTCTAGACTTTTAGGTAATCTCAATTGTGCCCCAGAAAGAAGAAAAGAGTTGCTCTTTATGACCAAAAGGTAAATCACTGCTATGAATTCAGACTCCCTTGAAAAACCATCTCAAAAGAGTTTTCCAGTTGCTCTCATAACCAGTTTCAAGAGGATTATCAGGGGCAGTCTGAGAGTTGGGTTTAATGAGAAGCCATACCCTACATCTCCAAGAGAGAAGACACGTGGTATCGTCTCAGTCTGGAGTAGACTAGCATTATGGGCCTATTTCAGAGAGCAATGGCCCAAATACATTGGTTGTGTGCCAGGAGTGCTGGGCACTGAGGAATAAATGAAACATTAGTAGTAAGGTAGAGATGGCTGCATTTTGCAGGCGGAAAAACCATCTCAGACATCATTTCCCACAGAAACCCAGAGCCCCCACAGCTGCTACACGCCAGAGCCAGGACTCCAGCCTCGGTGGTCTGAGCCCTGCGTGATGCTTTGGATCACTAAGCTTTGCAGCAAACACTCTGAAAAAGAGGTCTGGTTAGGAAAACACCCAGCTGCCACCATGGCACTTAACATGTGCGGCGAGATGCTGGAAAATAGGAAAGCATGTGTTTCAGGCAACGGGAGCCGTGGAGGCCTCCTCATTGCTATCTCGCCTGCTGTCAGTGACCCGCTGGCTCAG
Source organism: Micronycteris hirsuta (assembly GCA_004026765.1). Classification (NCBI taxonomy): domain Eukaryota; kingdom Metazoa; phylum Chordata; class Mammalia; order Chiroptera; family Phyllostomidae; genus Micronycteris; species Micronycteris hirsuta. The sequence continues at coordinate 2,230 of PVJI01027731.1, forward strand.
GTCCTGAGACTGAACGTGCACCAGAGAGTATTGTGGTTCAGGGAGAGGAAGTGCCTGCCTCTAGGACCTTTGCCATGGGCGCCATTCATCCTTCAGTCACAGTCCAGGACGTATGGCCTCAAGGCACCTCGGCAGTGGCGTCAGCGGTTCAGAAGGCTGCCGCTTTCCTTCAAATCAGATATGGATCACGAGGCAGCATAAGCAGAGCGGGGGTGGGCGGGGGTCCTCTCCTCTCCCTGAGGCGTTTTGAGGGAGCAGTTTAAAGAGCACAGATTTGGCCAAACCGCTTCATCTGGAGGCATTCTGCAAAGCCAGTTGCAAAAAGAACCCTTCTGGCTTTCACACGCCTCTCTAGCCATAGCGCAAAGTGGGTTCCTTCCCTCGCATTGCTGCTGGCAGCGTCTAGGACAGTTAGCTACCCCATTACCCTTTGCCAGCAGCCTCTGAATTTGAGCTCCCGAAAAGGCCAACCTGGTTATTTAGGCAAACGCCACCAAACTACAGGGCTTTATCTACACCCCCGCCCCACCCCAGCTTCAGGCCAGCTCAGCTGCCCCCCACACAGACCCCCGCCCTGGGTGTCAGGAGGCAAAACCAAGCCAAGGGTGGCCGTCCTTTTAATGGTCCTGTCACTTTTTCTGGTTGGGACATTACAGGACATTTGGGGGGTTTTTTCTATGTTTTTCTCAAGGTAGCCAAGCTTTGACTGAGAGCATCTTTCATGAACTGAGAACTGCATTAAATTAAGATCTACTTCAACATCCAAGAGTTGGCTTCTCTAAAGCAGTATTTTTCTATTTTAAATTAACATAGCCTTCAGAAGTGTGCTGAGCATGAACTCCCAATGACCCCCCTTGCCCTCCAAGTTAACCTTTGAATACTTCCCCACCGCCCGCATGCCCCAGCGCTCTGTGCATGCACAGAGGGGCCCAGCCAATTACAGAGGGGGAACTAGCCACACGGTCCTCCTCCTCACCAGAACTGTGGACATCTTTGATGTCAGTACATTGAGATCTATGTCACTAACAGACATTTTCAAACAAAATAGGATCTGTTTGAAGCTAAAACTGCATGTGGGGCTGGACTGAGGCTTATTCCCCAGGAAGGCCTGAGCTGACCACTGCTCCAGGGCCACAGGTCAGCACGCAGACACCGCAGGGCTGGGCTGGGGGTGCCATCAGGGGTCACGGAGCCCAGGAAGCAGGCCCCATCTCAGCATACTTTGGCTCCCCATGGGGCTTCTCCAACGTGGATGAGATATGTCCAGACACCACGTTGGATGCAGGGAGGCACACAGCCGGGCCTCCCTCCAGGGCTCACGCTGGCCCAGAGAGGAGGCTGCTGTCACAGCAAAGGAGGAAGCAGGAGACCAAGCCCTCTTCCCAGTGACCCCACCTCCCAGGCTTGGGGACGGTCAAATTGGGTGGAAAGCTCCACCAGGTGGGAATGTCCGGAGGGACAGTCCAGAGGGACAGTCCAGAGGGAGGGAACACAAGCAAAGGCCACACAGGCCCACAGGCTGCTGTGTGGTCACACACAGCTCCACATACCCTGAGAGCTGCCAGCTAGGCTCTGCACAGCAAATGGACACCTGCCACCTGCCACACCCTCCTCACCCATCCTGGAAACAAGCCAAGGACCCCAGGCACAGTTTCTGTAAACCAAGGCTGAGTCCAACAAGGAGTCACCCCACGGAGGCCACCTGGGAGCCGCAGGCTTTGGGAGGAGCGGGACCACAGCCCCTCGCCAGGGTCCCCCAACAGCTTCGCGCTCATTACCCCCAAACAAGAGCAAGGTGTCTGGTCAAGCCCTAGAAAGCGCGCTCGGTGAGCACACAGCCACCCCAGGGGCCCCGGCACCCTCACACACACAGATGCCAGCTACTCACCTGGCAGGGAGCTGCAGCTTCCTTCTGTCCCCGGTCGGCCTTAAATGCCCTCAGCAGGAGGCAGGTGTTTTGGGGCATTTGGACCGGCCCCATTGGGTTGGTTTTGGACTTAAGCCAATGGTTCTTACTCTGGCTGCACATTGGGTATCACGTGAGCAGCTCTGAACATGCTGTGTCTGGGGCCTTAGCCCAGAGACTGAGCTGGCCTCGGTGCGCAGGATGGGGGAGTGTGGAGGGGGAGGCCTCCAGGTGATTCTCACTGCTGTGAGGTGCAGACAGGAGCCTCGGAGCCAGGGGCCTGCAGGCTCTGCACCTGCAGCCTCAGATGAACTATTAAAGGTGAGAGGCAGGGGCATCTCCCCCAGGAACGGTTGCATTCTGGCTGTTTAGCTTCAGGGATGGCCAGACTGAGAGGCCCCTTCCTAAAATCCCAGCAGTGGGCTCAAAGCTGATGTCAAGCAGTTAACAAATGTTTGTTCCCATGGCAAGAAGATAGGGTGGTGGGTTTGCTTTGCATTACAGTGGAAATAGTAACAAACTTTCATGTATTTATTGAACAAATATTTATAGTCTCCTCTGTGTGCCAGGCCCAGGCATGCAATAGTGAACAAGGTGACCTGGTCCTTGCCCTCCTATCAGGAGCAGAGATGGGCCCTCCCAGTGCAGTGGAAGCAGAACAGCAACTGGGACAACATAGGGCTGGGGAGGTCAGGGAGGGCTTCCCGGAGGAGGCATTGCTGAAGCCAGGTCCCCAGGAAAAGCAGGAGTTGGCAGATGAAAAACTGTGAGAAAGATAATGCAGGTAGAGGGAACAGCCGAGGAAAAAGCACTGAGGCAAGGCAATGGCCACGGCCCCCGGGAAACACAGGCCATCCAGGATCGTGGGAGAAGTGACGGGGTCAGGGCCGGGGCGGGAGCTGTCCATCCTGGTCCAGGCAGGAAGGCGTGGCCCCGTCTGTAGGGGATCTAAGCCATTGATCAACTGACTACAAGTCTGTTTGCCTTTTATTCTCAGGAGCCAGGAACTCTGAACCGCGAAGGCGAGCTGCGCCCCCCTTGTTCCTCAGTCTCTGAAAGGGTTTGCACGTTGACCTGAAGTGGCAGGGAGTCCCGAGCGCTCCGCAGGGTCCTGTGGCTTTTGTGTCCTTTTTATTTTTTCATTATGGAAAGTTCCAAATCCCTAAAAGCAGAGAGAACAGTGCAAATGAAGCTTCAAGTGCCTGTCACTAGGTTCTGCCCATCACTGTCTTCTTTCCTCTCCCCTGCCTTCTTCATTTCGTATTTATTAATTTTTGCTGGAGTGTTTTAAAGGAAATCTCAGGCATCAGATCATCTCTCCCATATTCAGGGCAAATCTCTAACAGACGAGACTTTAAACACTAAAACCAAGAGACCCCGACCACATCTCGCAAAATCAGCAGTCACACTGAGCGCGCCCCTCGGAGTGTCTGGGCGAGCCTCGGGGGTCCGAGCGGAGAGAGGAGGGTCTGACCCCAGGCCGCTCTGGTTCCGGGAGGCGAGGGGTGCGGAGAAGCGGGGGGCTCTGAGAGGGTGGACCCTCACACCCACGTGCCTGAAGGATCTTGAGGTGGGGACGCAGCAAAGGCCAGTCAGCTCGGAGTTGGGCAGGACTCAGTGACCATTGGAGGTGGCGGTCCGTGACAAAATACAGCCGCGGCTGATGCCGCGGTTTTAAACCGAAGCGTCTGGCGAGTGGCAGTGTCAGAAGAGGGGTCCGGGATGACTTGAGCAGGCCGGGCCCCCGCAGGATCCAGGGCGACCGTGAGGGATTGCCCAGGCCTCCCTGCTATTTACAGCGCCCCGGCCGTGGTGTGGGGACGGTCCCCCGGCAGGCGGGGGTATCCACCATCGCTGCCGCTGCTCCGGGAGAGCGCGGGGCGGGACTGGACGCGGACTGGTTTCTGCTCGTTCTCATGGTTGTTGGGAGGTGCTCTCTAGTCCACGCATCCCAGTGTTGTTCGCACCCCCGGCCGGCTGCGTTCACCGTGCCCTGAACTTGGGACATCACTACTTACCTGTGCATGCCTGTGCATTCTATATTTAAAAGAGTTTAAAAAAAAAAAAATTGGAGTTCTTTGGCACAGTTCCTCAGGGGGTCCAGAGAAGGTTTTGTGCTCGAGGTCGGTCTTTGGGGACCCACTGGCCCCTGCCAGGGGCCGCTGGCCACCGTCCTGGGCCTCTGAGCCAGCGCTTTTGTGTGTGTGTGTGTGTGTGTGTGTGTGTCCGTGTGTACGTCTCTCTGTGCATGTGTACCTGTCTCTGTGTTTGCATCTGTGGGTGTGTGTGTGTGTGCTCACATGTGTCAGAAAGTCCCCAGGTTCTGAGGGACTTGAGCTTCCCGGACGCTGACGCTCCCCAAGCTGATTTTAGACTCTTGGTGGCTGCTCTCTGGCCCAGAGCCAGGGGGTGCAAGGGAGGGAGGTGTCAGGGAGAGGAAAAGACAGGTGGAAAGACAGCAAAGGAAACCAAGGGCTGGTGATTTAACAGAGGGTCTCTGGTAAAATCAGAGCCTGAAACCCTCCATACAGTCGTTATTTCCTAAAACTATGTTGTTTTTCTATGTTCTGGTGCCTCTGAGTAGCAGACGCAGAAATCGCTCCCAGAGTCCAGGGTCATGTGTGGCCATTTCCTCACACCAGGTACCTCAGGAGCTGGGCTGCGGCCAAGGCTCCCTCTGGGGGCAGCTACCAGGCCCCCCTCTGCGCTGGCCTCAAAGTGCGGGGGCCACCCAGGCAGGCTCCCTGCAGCCAAGGAATGCAGAACTCACAGCTGCCGTGGCTCGGGTGCCTGGGCTCCGCTAATCACGTAGTGCCTTTGTGTCCATGACGGTCACTCGCTTGTGCAGTCGTCTGGTGAGATAGGTGGTGCCATCATCCCAGGTGGGAGGGCGAGGTAGGTCTTCAAGGACAGCACTGTGTGTCCAGCCTGATGCTGCCACTCCCTGCGATGGCTCTGTGGGTACACGCTGTCTGCACAGACATCCGGAGAATAGGAGGAGACCAAGGCCAGGGTTTGCTGCAGCCCAGTCCCTGACCCCAGAGGGCATGCCCTAAGGATATGCCGAATGGACGGATGGAAGAATGAATGGACAGATGGATGGATAATCCCGGTGGGTGCGTGGATGATGAGTGATGGATGCATGAATGAATTAGAGATGACCCAGAGGAGCTGGAGTTTGAATCCCCCTGGGCTTCTCAGACACTGGGCTTTACTTGACCTTGCAAGATTCACAGAAAATAAAGAGACTGTCTCTTTAGGAAAACAAATGCTTCTCGATGAAGGGGATGATGCTGGGGGCTGGGTGGAGGGGGAGATGAAAAGTCGAAATTTTTGAGATGACATGAAAGGGACACTTTAGTGTCAAATAAAATGAGATCGAGGTATAATTTTAAATGCAGAATGGAAAAGAAAGCAATGCAGCTGGAGAGATCTGTCTTCAGCAGCCTTGACCACCAAACTTCTGGGGTCCCACCGAATTCGTGATTCACTAGAAAATCTCCAGCTGTCTTGGAATCAGAGACTTTTTCAAGCTGGGCCAGGTGCGGAGAACTCCTGGTCCAGGTAGGTCCCAGCTGGCCTCTGCCACAGTTCCAGAGCCCTCTGCTCAGAGGGGCCTGTGCCGGCCCCCGGTTCCGTTTCAGAGCCTGCTTTCAGCAGTGGCCACTCGGGCTGTCCTGCAGAACTTCGGAGGTCTCCGGGGCAAGGGGCCCGTTCTGGGCCCAGACTCCATGTCTGAGTTCGGTCTCCAAGGAGCACCCTGGGAACTTTGCTCAAATTGCCAGGGTGCATCTCACACCTGTCCTGGGAGGGAGGGCACTCGTCCCCCTTCCTCCAGGGTGCCACACCACAGCTGGAAATGCAGCTTCTGGAATATGCCAGGAGGCACCTTCCAAACCACCCCGTGGGCGGGGGTTGGGATGCGGGAGAAGTAGGCCAGGAAGAAAGCTCCGACGTATAGTTGCTTTTCCTGCCTAAAATGTAAGTTCACATCCTTAGAACAGCTCTTCTCATTGAAAAGACTTCAGGCAACACTGGTAAATTTAAAGAAAGTTGAACAACAAATCACCTGAAATCCCACCACCCAGACGAACGGATGTGACCAGCTGGCTGAGCATCCTTTCTGACACGCTCTCAGTGCATCTGTTCACAAAACGGACTTGAGCTGTTCTAGAACGTTTATTTGTTTATTTATATTTTTATTTTTTTATCCTTATCTGGGGACATTTTTTTTCACTGCTTTCAGAGCGGGGGGCGGGAGAGAGAGATTGGTCAATGCGAGAGAGAAACATCAATGGGCTGCCTCCCGAATGCACCAGTTCAGGATAACCTTTTGGTGCACAGGACTCTGCCACACCTGCCAGGGCTCTATAACCTTTTTTTTTTTTTTTTTAATATTTTATTTTTAGAGAGAGGGAAAGTGGGGGAAACAGAGAGGGAGAGAAACAGCAATGTATGGTTGCTCCTCACATGGCCCTCATGGGGACCCGGCCCTCAACCCAGGCATGTGCCCTGACTGGGAATCAAACTGGGACCCTCTGGTTCCCAGCCCACGCTCAATCCACTGAGCTACACCAGCCAGGCTCTATAACCTTTTTTTAAAAGACCCAATATGCTGTGGTCCTTGCTTTGTGCCCACAAACACGAATTTACATTGTCAGTGAAGAAAAACCCATTGTACCTTTATTTAACTTTATTAACTAGGTCTCTATGGATGGACATTTAGGTTGTTTCCTATCTTTCATTCTCACCATTTGACCACTCCAATAGTGGTTTTCTGCAGAATTTCCCCTTCCGCTTCCTTCTATGGGAAACCGCTCAGAGCTGCCTGAAGGAAGGAGGGAGAGAGAGGAGAGAGGAACTGAGAAGGGGGAGGAAGGGGGAAGGGCTCTGGGGCTTCTGAAGAAGTCTCCCAGAGCACCGAGGCAGGAGCCTGGGGCAGGCAGTGCCTGGTGAGGGCCAGAAGCCCCAGGCTGGTCTCAGCTGCTCTTCTCCAGAGCAGAGGGTTCCAGAGCCTGCATATCCCAGAGGGTTGGGTTCAGCCTGTCCCTGTCCCTGCAGCCTAACAACCACCTACACTTCCGAGCCGTGTGGAGTGTGGGGCTGGGACAGTGAGAGGGGGCAATGAGATGCTCCCATGGGGGACCGGAATCAGGCTGCTGAGGACGAGACCCAGCAGGCACCTGCAGAAACCAGCCGAGAAACAGGGAAGCATGAGGGATCTGCTCTGATTCTGTTCCCACACTCCCCCCACCCTGCCCCAAGGCTAGCCATGGGAACTCGGGGCTCCAACCCTTGACCTCGCTGAGAGAAGCCCGATGTTTCCCCGGGGAAGCAGCCCAGGATAAACACACTGCAGTTGGAGGGGGAGTTCTTGGGGTTTCTGTTCTGAGTCATTCAGAGAGTCCCTGAACCTGCAGGCAGCGTATTACCACTTCAAAGCATTTTAGAGAGAAGCCAGAGCCTGGGAAGAAGTACTGACAAAGCACATATCCCACAATAACCTTGTCCCTAAATATATAAAGAACTCTCAAAATTCAATAAGAAAACAAACTCCTTGATGATAAAAAAAAAAATGGGCAAACAAGGAACAGATACTTCACCAAAGAGGATATGTGAGTGGCAAAAAAGCATGTGGAAAGACGCTCACCATCATTCTTGGATGATGATTAGTTGAACAATTTAGAAAGCATTTTCAAGTCCTATTTCCACTTGATTGTTGCACCAGTGCTGTGAGGTTAGTTGTTATTATCATCAATTCCCATTTTATAGTGAAGAAATGGAGGTGCATGGTGGTTGAGCGACTTGCCCAAGGTCAGAACTGAGACTCAAAGCAGGGGATTCTTTCCCCTTGGGGAGGTTTCTGTGTTCTAAGAATGTTCTAGAAACCCAACACTTAGTATCCAACTGGACAAGGTCATATTTTTCATTTTAAACAAGGAGAGAAGACCACATCCCACCCACATCCCCCCACCGTCCTGACCAGCCTCATAGGTGGCAGGACCAGCATAGGGCCTGCCCCTAGGGGTGCCCAGTAAAGTGGGAAGCATATGACTCTTGAACGGCCAATAGCAGTGTTCCTGCAGGCTGGGAGAGGCCCGCCTGTGGACTGACCACAGCTGGGGCTTTGCTTCATAGAAAGGGCCCCTGTTCCAGGGATAGCTGGGCCAGCCCAGGGCCTGGCCACAGCTTGGCTTCCTGGCCCTGGGTTTGGACAGGGGCTTTAGGTGCTGTGATGTACCTTGACTGAGAACTCAGTTCCAGCTGAAGTTCTGGGCCGTGGTCCGGGCACTGGGGCCCTTGAAGGGCACAGGGTGTGGGGGACTTCAGGCTGGCAGAAGGAGAGGAGGGCACAGGATTGCTTGTGGCGCCTCTCTTCCACCTTTGTCCCCTGTAGCTCCTCTGTCCTCCCCAGTCTGTTGCCCATCATAGGGCTCAGCACAGTGTTCCTCTACCAGAAGCCAAGAAATGATGCTACAAACTCCTCGAAGGCAGAGAAACTGTCCAGTCAACTGCGTGTCTTTGCTAGGACCTAGCAAAGGACTTGGCACAGACCTCAAGGAACTGGGAAAGGAAGGAAGAGGGGTCAGGGTGGGGAAAGATTGACACATACAGGCTAGCAGGCCTGTTCCCTACGCTGGCTGTCTGGGGGCAGGGCCCAGCGTTGCTGTGTGTGGACATCAAGAACAGTTCCCACCTCAGCTCCCACCCGAACAGAGGGCTGTGCTTGCAGTCCTTGTTCCTGTTACATGAACCTGGCTTTTGTTCATTCAATGAGCACTGATCGATCATCTGTAGATGCTAGGCTGTTTACATACAGGAAGTCATTCAATTCTCAAAACAAGTCTACTTGCTAAGTACCACAATTATCCCTGTTTTAGAGGCAAGAAAACTGAAGCATGGAGAGGTCATAGAGCTAGTAAGGGGCAAACCCAGAGAATCTGGATTCACAATCTAAGTTCTTGACCACCACAATCTCCTGCCTCTCCTCACCAGGCCAAACCCCTGCCCTCACTCAGCTTACATTCTTTGGTGGAAAGAGCCTAGAAATCATCTGATAGATTATAGTCTGGTGGTGATAAGTGCTAGAAAGAAAAGCAAAGCCATGTCTCAGATGCTGATTTGCATGTGTCTTTGGGCAAATCGCTTCACTCCTCTCAGAGCCTCTGTTTTTTAACCTGATAAAAGCAGGTCATTTTTTTTTGCCCATATCTGTCCAATTTTCCCAACACCGTTTGTTGCCTAGACTATCTTTGTTGCATTGTATGTTCTTGCCCCCTTTGTTGAATAAAATTGACCATAAAAGCATGAGTTTTATTTCTGGACTCTCTATTCTGTTCCATTGAGCTATGTGTTTGTTTTTATGCCAGTTCCATGCTGTTTTGATTACTATGGCCTTGTAGTATAGTTTGATATAAGGTGGCTTGATTCCTTCAACTTTGTTCTTCTTTCTCAAGATTGGTGTGGCTATTCAGGGTCTCTTGCGGTTCCATATAAATTGTTGGCGTATTTGTTCTAGTTCTGTGAAATATGCCAGTGGTATCTTGATAGAAATTGCCTTGAATCTATAGATTTCTTTGGGAAGTATAGACATTCTAATGATATTCATCTTTCTATCCACGAACATAGTATGTGCTTCCACTTATTTGTATCTTCTTCACTTTCTTTCTTCAGTGTCTTGTAATTTTCTGAGTATAGGTCCTTTACACTCTTGGTTAAATTTATTCCTCGGGATTTTATTTTATTTTATTTTTCATGCAATTGTAAATGAGATTTTCTTAGTCTCCTTTCTGATGGTTTGTTATTGACTTATAAAAATGCAACTGATTTCTGGATATTTATTTTGTGTCCTGTAACTTTACTGAGTTCATTGATCAGTTCTGATAGTTTTTGTTGGAGTCCATAGAATTGTCTATGTACACTATCATATCATCTGCAAATGATGACTTTTTTCCTTCTTTCTTTCCAATTTGGTTGCCCTTTATTTCTTCTTCTTGTCTGATTGCTGTGGCTAGGACTTCCAGTACTATGTTGAATGAGAGCGGTAAAAGTGGACATTCCTGTCTTGTTCTTGATCTTAGTGGAAATGCTTGTAGTTTTTGCCCATTGAGCATGATGCTGGCCGTGGGTTAGTTATATATGGCTTTTATTATGTTGGGGTATGTTCCCTCTGTTCTTGTTTTGCTGAGAGTTTTTATCATAAATAGGTATTGAATTTTATCAAATGCTTTTTCTGCATTTATCAAAATAATCATGTGATTTTATCCTTGATTCTGTTTATGAGGCATATCACATTTATTGATTTGTGAGTATTATACCAACCTTGCATCCCTGGAATAAATCACACTTGGTCATGGTGTATGATCTTTCTAATGTATTGCTGGATGTGGTTTGCCAATATTTTGTTGAGGATTTTAGCATCTATGTTCATCAGGGTTATTGGCCTATAATTTTCTTTCTTTGTAGTATCCTTACCTGGTTTTGGAATTAGGATCATGCTAGCCCCATAAAATGAGCTTGGGAGTCTTCCCTTGTCTTGAATTTTTTGGAATAGTTTGAGAAGGAGAGGTGTTAGTTCTTCTTGGAATGTTTGGTAAAATTCACCTGTAAAGCCATCCGGTCCATGACTTTTGTTTGTTGGAAGGTTTTTGATTACTGCTTCAATTTCATTAGGTGTAATCAGTCTATTCTTACACCACACACAAAATAAACTGAAAATGGATTAAAGGCTTAAACGTAAGATTCAAAAGCATAAAAATCCTAGAAGGAAACATAGGCAGTAAAATTTCAAACACTTCTCATAGTAATATGTTTTCTATGTCTCATCAGGCAAGAGATACAAAAGAAAAAAAATAAACAAATGGGACTACATCAAACTAAAAAGTTTTTTCACAGCAAAGGAAACCATCAACAAAATTAAAAGACAGCTCACTGAATGGGAGAACATATCTGCCAATGATACATCCACTAAGGGATTAATATCCAAAGTAAATAAAGAACTTATAAAGCTCAACACCCTCCCCAACAGTCCAATTAGAAAATGGGCAAAGGACCTGAATAGGCACTTTTCCAAAGAGGACATACAGATGGCCAAAAGATATATGAAAAGATGCTCAACATCACCACTTATCAAAGAAATGCAAATTAAAACTACAATGAGCTACCACTGCACACCTATGAGAATGGCCATCATCGATAAATCAACAAACAACAAGTGCTGGCGAGGATGTGGAAAAAAGGGAAGCCTCGTGCACTGTTGGTGGGAATGCAGACTGGTGCAGCCACTTTGGAAAACAGTATGGAGTTTCCTAAAAAAATTAAAAATGGAACTGCCTTATGACCCAGCGATTCCACTTCTGGGAATATATCTGAAGAATCCTGAAACCCTGATTCAAAAGAACATATGCACCCCGATGCTCACTGCAGCGTTATGTATGATAGCTGGTGTGTGGAAGCAGTGCAGGTGCCCATCCGTAGATGAGTGGATGAAAAAGTTGTGTTACATTTATGTAATGGAACACTGTTCAGCTATAAAAAAGAAGGAAATCTTACCCTCTGGGACAGCGTGGATGGACCTGGAGAGTATCGTGTTAAGTGAAATAAGCCAGTCAGAGAAAGACAAGTATCATATGATTTCACTTACCTGTAGAATCTAATGAAGAAACTAAGCAAACAAGCAAGACAGAAATAGCCTCATAGAGACAGAGAACAGGCTGATAGTCACTAGAGGCGAGAGGATGGGGGGGCTGGACAAAAAAGGTGAAGGGATTAAACAAAATACCCTCACAGACACAGACAACAGTGTGGTGACCACCAGAGGGAAAGTGGGCGGGGGAGGTAGAAGAGGGTAGAGGGGGGATAAATGGTGATGGAAGGAGACCTGACTTTGGGTGGTGAACACGCAATACAATACACAGATGGCATATTATAGAATTGCACCCCTGAAACCTATCATTTATGTAAGCAGTGTCACCCCGATAAATTCGATAAAATTAAAAACAATAAAAGCAGGCCTTTACTCCTCTGTTTCACCCACCTGCCCCAGGTGTGGGAAAGGTCAAAACGAGCTAATGGACATGGGAGCCATGCATTTTTATTTTTTTCTACCAACACCAAACCACAATGAGCTACCACTTCATACTCACTAGGATGACCTTCATAAAAAGTAATGAGAGAGCCTGGCTGGTGTAGCTCAGTGGATTGAGCGCGGGCTGGGAACCAGACAGTCCCGGTTCGATTCCCGGTCAGGGCACATGCCTGGGTTGCAGGCCAGGTCCCCTGTGAGGGCCATGTGAGAGGCAACCATACATTGCTGTTTCTCTCCCTCTCTGTCTCCCTCCCTTCTCCTCTCTCTAAAAATAAATAAATAAAATCTTTAAAAAAAAAAGTAATGAGAATAAGTGTTGGTGAGGAAATGGAAAGATTGGAACCCCTGAGGGCTCTTGGGGAGAAGGGAAAATGACTTGGCTGCTGTGGAACCACTTTGGGGGTTCCTCAAAAAACTAAACATAGACTTGGCAACGATCCAGCCATTCCCTTCCTAGATACATATTCAAAAGAATCAAAAACGATACTCAAACAAATACATGCACACCTGTGTTCTTGGCAGCATGACTCACGATAGCTGAAAGGCAGGAACAACCCAAATGCCATCAGTAAATGAGTGTGCAAAGGAGCTGTGCTGTATACGCAGCCATAGAAAGGAATGAAGCGCTATATAGCCTACAACATGGATACACCCTGAAAACACCACGCTAAATGAAAGAAGCCAGTCACGAAAAGTTACGTATTGTCTATTCCTATGAAATTCCCAGAAGAGGTCAGACACAGACACAGAAAGCAGATGGCTGGCGGCCTGGGGTAGGGCGGAGACTGGTCAACGGGTACGAGATTTCCCCTCGGGCTAATGACAGTGTTTTGAAACTAGTTAGAGACAGTAGTTGCACAACATTTGTGAATGTATGAAATACCTTCCAGTGAGTCACTTAAAATGGTTAATTTTATGTTACGTTCAGATTTTTCTCAAAAATGTGAATTAAAGTCCTGGCTGGTGTAGCTCAACCAAGCAGTCCCAGTTCAATTCCCAGTCAGGGCACATGCCTGGGTTGCAGGCCAGGTCCCCAGTGAGGGCCATGTGAGAGGCACCCATACATTGCTGTTTCTCTCCCTCTCTGTCTCCCTCCCTTCCCCTCTCTCTAAAGATAGATAAATAAAATCTTTTTAAAAAATGTGAATTAAAGACCCTGAGGGGTAATGGCAGACACCAGGAAGCGAGCAACCCAGGCGATTGTCCTCTCGACCCAGAGGTCATCTCCAAGCTGGAGAAGGGCGCTGAGCACTGTTAGAGGCTGCCCACCCCGTTTACAGATGGGGAGGACAGGCCCAGAGCAGGCCGGGACCGCTCAATGCCTCAAAATGCATGGCACGTCGTGGAGGAAGGAGAGGTAGGGTCTACAAGTCAAGCCAGCTCTGCATCGTGATGCTGCATGGCCTCTGCTGGTCATCGTCGGCTTGGCAGGGGCCCATGGCTATGATCAGATGCGTGAAGGTCAAGCTCACACCAGCCTTCGGACCTGAGTGTGTGAAATGGACAAAGTCATCAACCAAACGGCCATCGGGCTCATCCAAGCCAAAGGCTTTGCATCTGTCAGCCCAGGGCCTCCTCCATAAGTGCAGTTACAGCTTTAAGAGGAAAACCTATCAGCTGTTCGACTTCTGCACCCCAGGAGCAAGCGCCGTGGAGGAAGGCCAATATTCTAGTATTAGGCATTCACTGACCCCCACCCCCCGCCCCCACCCCCAGACAGACTGCAGCGTCCAGTCAGGCCTGGAGGGTGAGGCCAACTGAGCCATTGGAGCCCTGAGGGGTTCCTCCATTGTGTCAGGTTTTGCTGGCTCAGACCTGTTGGGCAGGTATAAAAGGGACCCTCCGGCCTCTGCTGGGCACCTGGTCTCTTTCAATATGGTCACAGGTTGGACGCTGTCCGAGATGGGAAACAGGAGGGGCCGCCCCAGAGCAGCAGAGTGAACGGTGAGAGATGAGCAGGAGAAGAGCTCATCTGTTGAGCACCTGCCTGCCCCGGGCCACAGAGTAGGCATCTGTTCGCTCTTCCACAGGACCTGGGCCTCCAGGCCAGGGAACAGCGGCCAGGACACCTGGGCCTCCAGGCCAGGAGACAGCGGCCAGGACTCCTGCTGCGTTCCACAGGGAGGCAGGAGAGGCTGGGCTTCGAACTTGGATCAGGGATAGAGGGGGCGCTGGAGCCACTTCAATCACAGCCTGTCCCTCCCGCTCTCTGTAATGCAGCTTGTCCCCTGAGGACCCTTTTTGCTTTTGCACTCACTGAGCTGGGGTTTTTGTTTTGTTTCGTTTTCTGTTTTGTGGTTTGAAATTTTTTTGCTAATCAAAAAAGCCTGGAAAGAGCTGTCATTGGTGGGGACAGGAGTGGTTTGGATTTAGGGGGCCAGGGAGTTGAGGTCACAACTGAGCAGGAGGCTGGTGGCCACCAAGAGGGTGGAACCTGGGATCAGAGGCCTGCACAGCCCTCTGGGGTCCTAGGGGTCTGTGCCCCAGGCCATCAGGCCAGGACAGCACTTAGGACACCTTCTCTTGTGGTTCGCGGCAAAACTGCCATTGAGAAAAGCACAGGCGGCCGTCCTGGGGTAAAGGACGGAGTGATTCCAGCCTTCTCCCCCGTCAGAGCAATAAAAAAAGGAGCAGAACCCTCAGACATAGCAGTGCTTTGGTTTTAACTAGTCTCACGCATTTCAGTCTGACTTGGCACATACGTGAATTTTCTTTTCCTGTGGATTTTAGTCTCATCTTCCTGGTGATTCCACTTACGTTAAACAGAACCAGAAAAATGAGACAGCAAAAAGGTAATGCAAGTGCGCGTCAGGGACCACAAGTGACCAGGAAAAGAAAGTACTTATGTTGCGCAATCGTACCATCCAGAAAGGGGGTGCGGGTGGCGCAAGGAGTCCACGGGGCTGCCCACCGAGACTTGCGGCAGAGCTGAGTGCCGCCCACGTCTCCTGGATGCTGCGCGTAGACCGCTCAGAGCCTCAGCAGAAACCCAGGCCTGGGACGCAGTGACGGGGCTCAGGAGGGGCGGGGCGGGGCGGGGCGGGGCTCAGGAGGGGCAGGGCAGGGAGGGGCAGGGCGGGGCTCGGAAGGG
>PVJI01027732.1:0-17317 GCA_004026765.1 Micronycteris hirsuta
GTCTGTCCTCTAGGCCGGCTGTGCACTGGTATAGCTGCTGGATTCTGGAGAAGCCTTTCTTGTGTTTTTTCCCTTCCTTTTCTGTTCTTCTCCTTCCTTCCTTCCTTCCTTCCTCTCTTTCTCTCTCTCAGAAGGCCTTTCTTTCTCCCTAACAGGGGAGTGAAATTTTTCCAGGGAGAGAGATTTGTGGGTGAGGAACTTTGTTCTCCCATTGACTGGACTCGCTAATTCACTGTCTTCTAGCTTCCAGGTTTGTGGTTTAACATGTTTGGTGGAAGTCAGATTTTTTGGTCTGTTTTTAAGTAATTTGTTATGATTGGTAGAAGCTTGGATATTTTTATTTTGCACCTGAAATTGAACTTTGACGACAAACTTTTATTTTAACTTTTCCCAGGACCTCAGTTAGCCCTGTTATCTGCAAGATCGAGCACTGTTTTCAAGTGGTGGCCCCTCCTTCCAGCTGCAGATCTCTCTCTGAATTTGCCTCTTAGGTCCTTGAATTTATCTCCAGACCCTTCATATTTTCCTTCATGAGTCGGCTCTCCTTCTGCGTTGGCTCTGCGTCCTGAGCTTTTCCCCCACTCGACCTTCCAAGCGTCCCGTTTCCACGTCAGCAGTGACCTCCCCGCATTCTCAGGCCCCTGCTGACTTTTTTCAATGTGAAAACCATGTTACTTTAGGTCCAAGGAGCTCTGTGACTGCTGATTCGTTGCCTTCAGGCTCTCACTGAGGCTGGTTGGTGTGAGACGTCTTGTTTCCCAGGAGCCCGGCTCCTCCAGGGCCCCTGGTCCCGGGGTTCAGCTCACACTGGCTTTTTCTGCCTGTTGGTCCCGTGTGGTTTCTCTCACATGAGTCTCAGGTACCTCCCCTGTACAAGCCGTCAGAGTGCAGAGTGACGGCCGACCCCAGGGCGGCAGGGCTTCTCCCTGCCGCCTGCGGCCGCCTGCAGAAAGCTGCTTTCTCACCTGGAGCCCCGGGAAGTGCCGGTGTGGTCCCGGCCCCCCGCACCCTCACACTCAGTCGCAGGGCTCCCGGAGGCCCCAGGCCAAGGGGACCCCAGCCTCTGCAAGAGTCCTCAGATTCTCTGGCCCTGAAAGTATCCCTGTAAGGCCACAGAGGTGCACAAATGTCTCCTTCCTCCCAGGGCCATCTGGGAAGCAGGCGTGCCCCTTATTTGCACCCCGCTTCTCCCCAACCTCCTCGGTGCCTCAGGCCCAGCCCGAGGCGGCTGCTCCCGGAACCCAGATCTCTCAGAGCCCAACTGACTTGGCTGGTGAGCTGTTCTTTCCTCTTGGAATCTGGCAGAACCTGCCACTTAGCAGAAAGCCCCTGCGGGCTGTGTGCTGGCTGGGCCCCAGCTGCTTGGCACCCTGCTGGCACCAGCGTCCGGGGGAGGGGCTGCAGCGCAGGAGGCCTTCTCTGAACCAGGAAGGACCTGGCGAATTCCAAAGAGATCAACCCTGCAATCCACTCCAGGGGAACAGGTGGTGGACGGGAGTAAAGCAGAGTGCAAGGCTTGGTCTCTCTGGCTCTCTCTCATCAATAGTCCCAGCCAGCATTTCCCCATGGCCTTCAGGCCAATAGCTCTTGTTGTAGAAATGCCCATTATTATAGGGAGTCTGTCTGCAGGGGAGTTTTTGGCAAAACAGCCCCTTGTCAGAAGGTGCCTTTCCTGAGGAGGTGGGAAATATGTACAAAAATAAGGATTGTTTATCCAAGATTTTCAGGAGCCTCAAGACCGACTCAGATCTGCAGGGGTCAATGGACTCTCGGAACCAAGAGATTTATAGATTTCACGCTCATCCTGGGATCCCCATTGGCACCTGCATGTCATTCACCTCTTGCCCTGCCCATTGTCTCTTCCCTTGACCCAAAAGAAGCCTGAGTTCTGGGCTCTTTTAAGATGGGTTTGAGGAACCTCTAAGTCCCTGTCTTCTTGAGTGGGCACCTTATCAGTCAATAACCTCTCCTTAGTCCAAACTTGGGTGTTTTGAATATTGGCCTTTGAACCAGTGACATCAGGAAATAAAAAGCAGGGAACTAAAAACTGGGTAGAGGTTGGGGGTGGGGAGAGGGGACCTCGAAGTGGTGCCAAGGCTGGTGATGAGGCTGATTCTGGGGCCGGGGGAGCCCTGTGACCAGGAGTCACAGGGGCGCCTTCGGGGAGGGGCGGTATGACATCCGTGTCCAGAAAGGCGGCTCTGGTGGGCGTTGCCAAACAGAAAGAGCCCATGGCAGAGCCAGACGCCGAGAACAGGGGCGGAGGAATGAGGCTGTTCTATCGTGAACGGACCCACCCGGGAGAACGGGGAGCGGATGCTCAAACCCCCGACTCCCCAGCGGCGTGTGTATTACGGATTGTATGGGGCAAAAACACAAGGCACCGTGGGTTCGGGGTTCAGGGTCCTGCTGGAAGCTGATCGGTCACAGGTGAAGTCAGTGTGACAAGTCATCTCTCCTGGTGTGAGGACAGCTCTGAGGTCTGTCCCCGTGACCCTCTGCCCGGTCTCGTGGGAAAGCAGCCCATGGAGTCCTTCTGCCGTAGGGCTCAGGAGCTGGCACGTACCGTAGGTCCAGTGTTCTCTTTCGTCTGCAGAGGTCCCGACCTCGTGACCACAGGTCAGGTCTGGGCCACTGTCCTGCGCAGCCGCGGGGGCGGCTGGTCATCAGGGAAAGGCCGAGTCTGTGACGGGTGTGTGTTAGAGACACAGAGAGGATTTCTAGAGCTTGGGTTTCAAGCTGAACTCAAAGTCCGAAGGGGCATTGATTTCACAGGGACACTTTCAGCCGATGTTGCCGGAGGAGGAGCCCAGGCCCCTGGATCCGAGGGTTGCGGGGATTTCGTGTGGATTCGTGGGACGCTGAGAGGACAGGCGCCCGACGAGAAGCACCCAGGTGGTGGCCCGTGGCCCGGGCCTGTGTCTCACTCTCCCTCTTCCCGTCACACGGTAAACCCTCGGAAACAGACGCTGTGCCTTACCTCCTTCTCTCTCCCTGGAACTCACCGCACACGCGGTGACGGTGCGTGGGGGCGTCATCCTGGCCGGGGAGTCAGGAGCAGGGACAGCGGGAGGTGCAGCCGAAGGGGAAGGAGACGGCGGTCGGTCGGGTGAGGCTGGGAGCCCCGCCCTCTGCCTCCCTGTCGTTTCCTCTGCAAATGCAGTGTAAACGGTCCTCTTCCACAAAGCTGGCCGCCGATCAGACCGCCTCTCAGTGCCAGTGCTCCTCCGGGGGGACGCTGACGGAGGCCTCCGCTGTTCTCGTGTCGGACGTCGACTCTGTGGCGGTCGTTGTGCTGGCCACGCACTGCTGAGGCTGGCTGGCACGCCGTGCTGTCGGGGTGGGAGGCGGGAGCCTCTGGCGGTGGCCGGCTAGGGCGTCTGGGCTTCCCTGCAGGCCCCCGAGCGGCCCTCCGAGAGACGCAGGCGGGAGTGACGGGCTGGCTTCACTGGTGAAGAACGGAGACGGGGATTCGGATGGAGCTGCAGGGAGAGGGGGCTGGGGCGGCTACACAAGACGGCGGGGGGTGTCGTCTCAGGAGAGGGTTCCGCGGGGAAACTCGCAGCGTTACAGTTCTGGGGGCGATGGGGGTGCGAAGTTGAGTTGGGGACACTCAGAAGGGCTTTGCAAGTGAGAGCGGGTGGTTGTTCTAGACCAGCACTCAGAGAACTGAGGTGGCTTCTCTGCAGTGCTTGGTCAGTTCCCTCTGTGTTTTCGGAAGTGGTTTGGCCCAAGAGCAAAACTGCCGGGGACAAAGGGGCACTCGGCGCTGAGAGGCATCCCCAGTCCCAGAAAAACACTGAGATGCCCCAACGGCAGCCGCTAAGCACGTGTCTGTTACGTACGAAGTTCAGTTTCTAAACCATACCCTGGTGGAGAAAATCTACTTTTCTGAAGGGAAAGAACATGAGCCATAAAGTCAGACAATCCTATTTTTCCCTCCTGACTGTTGGGTAATCAATCATGTAAAAAAAAGGGGCCACCCCCTAACCCTGACCAGCTGGGGGCGCCCCGCAGGCGGCCCTAACCTCTCAGAGGCAGAGAGTCACTGCACAGGGCGGTCTGAACGCAGAACTTCTGACTACAGGGGTCGTGGGGGGGCGTCACGTCCGAGGCCGCAGCCTCCCTGACGAAGGTGAAGGTCGGTCTTCACCTTCACTGAGCCTGCCAGTCGTCTTTTCGCATCTGAGACGACAAACCTCAGAAACGTCACGGAGGTGCCCCTTCCCAGGCCCCCAGGGCTCAGCCTCCACCCGAGCAGGTCCCCCCGGAGCCCCCGGGTATCTCGTCCCCCCAGCACCGTCCCCACCTGCCGCAGGGGGCTAAGTGTGAACGACGCTGCCCCCACCGAGTAAGGGAAGCGGGTGTCTCTCCGTTTTACTCCTTATCCATCTCGGAGGTTTCTCCCCGCCTCGCTTTCCCCGCCCCCTTCCTCTGCCACCCATGGGTCCTGTGGCCGCCTGACCACTCCTCCCGGAGCCTCGCGAGGGGCACAAGCTCCAGAGCGTTTTCTCAGCTGGTTGGGATTCTGCTTCCTGGCGACTGTCATCAGTTTGACCCGAATAAACTCATAAAAGTTCTTACTGGTTTGGATGTGTCTTGGAACAGTGAACCGTTCCAAGGTGTCCTCATCGGTGAATCACGTAAGTCTCATAAAATGTTTAATGATGTGATTCATATAAAGAAGGAAGGTCTTGAACGTAACCCTAACCCTAAAGCATGAGCCACTATGACTCACGAACACTCTTTCTCGCGGCAGAAGTGTGTTTGGCGTTGGAGAGTTTCTGTAGGGACAACCGCACTGTATTCGCAGTGCGTAGGTTTGCCGCGGCCCGCGGCGCCGTCCCAGCAAGGTACAAGTATGTCGTATTCATCACATACGAGTGCATGAATGCATTGATTATGAGGCGAATATATTATTTTCTCAAAAATTAATCTTTAAAACATGATCCTGATATTCTGTTTAAAATTAGAGACCCCAAAACATCAGGTTTTCAAAAAATCATTACAATTTAATAAAACAAAAAAAAAATGGGGAATACTGAAAAATTTTTATAAAAGGCAAATATATTAATACAAAAGAAATAAAGCAAATGACACACATAATCACTTAAGCTAAAAAAATGTAGCTACAGACTTTCAAATCAGATTATCAGTTGCATCAGATTGGGGGGAAACATTAGGATACATGTTTCGGCACATCAGGAACATGGAAGTGACGCGGAGTAAGTACAAACCCACCCTGACAGACAGAGTGACCTTTCCGACCTGGGGGTCACTCGCAAAGGGGAAGGTGGAGCACAGAGAGAGCAACTTGTGGGTTTGGGTTTTTGTTTGTTTGTTTTTGGTAAGCAAATGAAACTAAGACATTTTATTTTTCTGTCCTCTTATCTATACTGATAAGAACCCAGGGTCTTTATTCAAGTAGTTATTCAAATATTCATATACATATATGATTTCTTATCGAAATGCCTCCCTCTCAAGCACAAAAATTTAACAGGCAAAAGACGTCACTGTCTGAAGTCTTTATGTTTCTTAGATCACGGTTTTATCCTTCTACTTAGCTCAGCTCTGGAAAGGCGTTTGGATGCAAAGCTCCCACAAAACAGGTGCCGTTTAAAAGATGCTGATGTGTGAGGCCCTCGGAGAGAGTGGGAGGGCGTCAGGGAAATGGATATCAGAGAGCCTTTCGTTCCCTTTATCTTGCTGATTAAAGACTTTCTTAAACCTTCATTATAAACCCAGTGCATTAATTGCTAAGCTGTTTCTAAACAACTAATATTAACAGTCTTCAATCTCATCCCTGAGTCCCCTGAAGAGCAGTAGTTGAATTCCGTTTATTCAGTGTAATGGATCAGCATTTTATTTAAAATGGAACCAGATAAGCCTCTCTCTATTTATGTGAGACACTCTCCCCTCTGCATACATAATGCTATGTCCCAGAGAAATCACAGCTGCAAAATAATAGTCTTTAGCAACCTCATTTCGAAGAAACCGATGAAACAGAAAAGATGCACAAACCACTTAAGAAAACAAATCACTGCAGACAGACCACACAGAGTGCCTTTCATCCTGCCGAGAGCCGCCGGGATCCCACGGCTGCGGCAGGCCTCCCGGGAGGAGACTTCCTTGGTGACGAGCAGCAGACCCACGTCCCCGCAGGCTGCTCTTCCAGACAGCAGTGGGCGTTCGGGCCAGCTGCGTGGCTCGGCAGGCCAAGTACAAACCCGCGCACACCTACACGTACTGGCTTCTGGAGTACACACTCTGTGGCTTCTTCTCTGTGTGAGAGCTTTTGGGGGCCGTGCGGTGGGAAGGCAGGGAGTACCTGTAGCTCCTGCTCTCTCCACGGGCGTAAGAGACACAAGCGAAGACGGCCCCTGCAGCCACCAGCGCCAGCGCCGAGGCCCAGCCCAGGTAGAGGGCCTCCCCCAGCTCGCGCTTCCGGCCGTCGTCCAGGGTGGGGTCGTAGAAGTCCCTGACGATGGAGCTGGCCACCCAGCTCACGGGGGTGAGCACCACCAGGCCCGCGAGGATGAACATGACTCCGGCCGCCAGCAGGACGGGACTCTTGGCCCTGTCATCGTCCCCGGTGCACTGGGTGCACTTCATGCCGAGGACGGCCGTTAGGAAGGCCAGGACAGACAGCACGGCCGCCGCGCACATCAGCCCCCGGGCCGCCTGCAGGTCGGGGGGCAGGGCCAGCAGCGAGTCGTAGACCTTGCACTGCAGCCGGAAGGTGGCCTGGCTCTTGCAGCTCATCCACAACCCCTCCCACAGGCTCTCAAACACCACCAGGTTGGCCCCAATGAAGGCAGACACCTTCCACTGAGGCATGATGGTGACAGCCACCGTGCCCACCAGGCCGACACCGCCCAGCGTCAGTCCAGCGTACTGCAGGGCAGAGCGGGCCATTGTCCTCCGGGGTCGTCTGCGCCGACTGGGCTCCGGAGCCGGCGACCCCGCTCAGAAGCCAGGTGCTCTGTGTCCCAGGAGAGAACAGTGTCCTGTGGCAATGAACTCCGAGCCCAGGGGTTTTTCAAATAAGAGCTGCTTGGCTACTTCTAACTAGATGCAATCCAGTGCTGGCTGGCCGAGGCCCCGCCCCTTTGACAGGTAAACTCGCAAATCAGGTGGGGCAACTTTCCCGGCCAATAAAAGAGGGAGGGCAACCCAGCTGTGTCTGAACCCACAAGAGAGACTCCGAACGGCTGGGCCTGCACAGGAGCATTCTTTGTGCTTCTCAGTTTTCTAAGAAGACAGCAGCCCATGGGGACCTGTGGGCCTCACCTGAACGCTGGCACAGACACCCAGAAACGCCCTGAGCGAGCCCTTGGGACACAGGCAGGCGCACCTCACACGGGCAACTCTGGAATTCTGCGTACGAGCTGCCTAAGAAACGTTCTAGGACTTGTCAAAATGCCCGAGTGAAAGGGAAGCAGGGATTGAAGGGTGTCTCCTACCTGGAGGGCACATGGGGTCCAGGCGGCTGATTTAATTCGTCCACAACTTTAAAGTGGGCGTCCTGGGGTCCAGTCAGGGCACAGATGGGGCCGAAGGACAAGGTCAGCTACTGAGCACATGAGGTTTTCCTTTATGGCACCAAGCACAGTTTTCTGTTGAGCCAGGAAACTTCTGGTATTTGAACCTTAATTTATGAGGAAAAAAATAGTGCAAGAAAAAAAGCCTATTGGAATTTGAATCTTGATTTATAAGGAAAAAAACGTAAAGAGAGAGCCTATGAAATCTTACCCAGGCAGCACTCCCAGCAGCGGGGAAAGGATCACAGGTTGCCGGCTCCCTTTGCTGCTCCTTTCGGACTGAGGCAGCTGTAACTCTGCAGGTGGTGTGGAGTCCATACAAATGGCTGATATTTCTAAATAAAATTATCGCAGGACAAGGCGACTATAAGCATCGAACTAGATTACACTAGGCGTTAACTGCGCTTGCGTTTAAGACCGTGTCTGCCCAAGGAAGTAGGAGCCACTCAGTGAAACGCACATGAACCTGTCTCTGCTTAAAACAGAGCCGCCTATGCGGATGCTCTGCCATCAGGATGTCCATGTCTACAGAAGAAACAGGTATGACCCAGAGCCCAAGAAAGAGAAGCCTGTCCCCGGGGGACCCCCCGTCTTTACCTTGGGAGAGCCCCCTTTCTCTGCATCATCAGAAGGATGACTTGAGTTGAACAGTTAAATCCACTAAATTAAATTTGGTCGTGCCAACCACGTAACCCAGGTACACGCTTTCTCTTACGAATGGAGCACACCACGCCCCTGCCTCGCCCGCCAGCCTCGGTCACTCCCGTCCCTGCAGCCATGGATCCTGAGCCGCCGACCAGTCAGTCGGCATCCCCATAATTCTCATCACTACTTGAAATAGATTTGCTCCTGCCAATCAAGCAGTTACCAGTTTCTATTGTTTTTTTGTGTTTGTATTTGTATTTTTTTCCTGTTGCGTTGACTGTTTTCAACCTGTATTTATTTTTAGACTATTTTTCACTGTTGACTAACTGTCCTTGGCTGACCATCTTGTCCTGAGAAAACAAGTGGGCATATCAGTAAATCTCTTGGTTGGTTGCGCCCCAAACCCCGCTGTGCATGGCTACACGCCCTCGAACCCCTACCCTGTCCGTCCTTCCCGGTGACGGGCTGCTCCTGTTCTCGGCCCTTGAACACATGCTGGTCGGCGGGCAGTCCTCCTGGCTTGCCCCTCGCCGTGATTCAGAGTCGTCGGCTCCGCTGAAAAGTGGACTCCTCTCTGTGCGGTGGTAGTTCAGGGCCTTACTCAGCTTTAAAAACACCGTAGACTGGCAGTGTAAACCACAGAAATTAACTTCTCACAGTTCTGGAGGCAGAGACATGGAGACTTCTGAAGGTTAAATAACTGGCCCGAAGCCACAACACAGGACCTCAAGCCTTCAGACCCCGAGGCTGCGCTCCAACTCACTGCGGGGGACCGTCTCCAACCCCCCCCACTGTCTGGGGGCCCCCACGTCAGTAACTACAAAAGCCCGATCTCTTGCTGGTCTCTGGACTGAAGCTCCACCCTGTGTGGCTTTTCAGGGGCCTCCTCAGCAAAACAGAGAGGGATAAGGTGTCTCCCTGTCCTACAACAAAGCCATGTTCAGTATGACATGTCAGACGATGGACATTTATGGGGGCAAAGGCCATGTGTGTGTGACACGCACACGCCCTTCCGAGCAAACGGTGGGTGTGGGGGCCCCAGGGAGGACTTCCTCGTGTACAGCCAGGTGACCCCAGCCGGGAAAAGTAATTACCCAGGCAAACAGAGCTAAGCCATGTTACTGATTAATTTACAAAACAATTAACTTTCCACTTAAAATTTAAATTAAGACTCTGCCTGCCTTAGGCTACCAGTGTTTGCAAATTCTAATAGGGTTAGACATTAAGTGCCTCACTTCAGTCCGCACGGGGTAAGAATATTATCGGAACAGCGGTGAGCAGCGTTCTTGGCTTTCGGTTATTAGAGAAAAACGACAGAAGACATTAGAAAATATTTCAACAGGCTGGACCTGCTAATCCCTTTTCAATCAGGATAATAAGGAACTGTGAAGTTGTCTAAGTTCTTATATCAAATATCCACAGAGATTTTGTAAAGTTTTCAAAGTGACATCTCACAAAACATCTTCTGGATGCTTCCCTCTGTCCGACAAACACCCTCTGAGCACCGTGGCCAGTTCTGGGGATCGAGAGGTGCAGGTGGGGCCCCGTTCCCTGTGGTACCTGCGCACAGCTCTGTGAGGCGTGGAGGAAGAAGTGCAGGGTCAGCAACTTGGTGACACTAAACCCAGTCATTAAAAACATGCCAGTCTCAGTCCCTGATCATGCGGCTTTAGAAATACTGCGTTTGCCTGTTCCAACCCGGTACTTACTCCGTCCCCGTCCTTTACACTGTGTCCTTTTCAGGGGTTCGCACGAGCGTTACCAGCTACTGCTTTTGAGGGCTTTCGATGGAGCACCTGTGTGTCTTTATCCTCACACTTTTCCACCACCCTGCCAAGTCAGCCGCCTCTCCGGCACGCGTTCCCCATGTTCACCGCGCGCTCGGACTACGGAAGACGCGGGGGAAACCGTGTGCTGAGTCGGGTCTGGGTCACGAGTTCAGTGCTGATCCGGAACAGTTAGCATTGTCATATTAAACCAAGTCATACAAAAATAATAATTTCATTCCATGATTATGCAGCTTTAAAAATTCCAGATCTTTTTGGAAGCCCATTTCCTAGTTCCTGGTGAGACACTGCACTGGGGGGGCGGGGAACCCGTCTTCTCCTCGAAAACATTCACCACTGGCTGCATGGACTCAGCTGGTCTCGCCCCAGAGAACAAACAAACAAAAAAGGCTCCAAGGTGTGTGGGGCCTTGAAATAGAACCAAAGGACCCAGACGAACGCCTCTGGGAGCCCGAGAAGGCTCAGCGGAGGCCGGCCAGCTGTCCGGGGCCCCGGGGCTCCTGGGCCACCAGGCTGCTGCTCTGGTTCTCACTGTCCCTTCTCTGGCCCCTCCCCAGGATGTCTGCTTTCGAATCCGGCTGCAGGGACCCGTGTGATTATTGGACCGGGTTCTGGAAGTCCCTGGGCCAGCCCTCTGGTCTCTGAACTCCCCAGCGGCATCTACTCTCACTCCTTTGTTACCAAACCAGTTGGTCCTGTGGATTAAAAAGGAGCCACACGCTCGCCCTGACCAGCTCAGGGCAGGGCCTGGGGGCTGCAGGGCGGCCTGAGACCCTCAGAGACTGAAACCACTGCACAGGGAGGTCTGGACATAAAACTTACTGACTACAGCAGGTCGTGGGGGGGCGTCACGTCCGAGGCTGCAGCCTCCCTGACGAAGGTGAAGGTTGGTCTTCACCTTCACTGAGCCTGCCAGTCGTCTTTTCGCATCTGAGATGACAAACCTCAGAAACGTCATGGTGGTGCCCCTTCCCAGGCCCCCAGGGCTCAGCCTCCACCCGAGCAGGTCCCCCCGGAGCCCCCGGGTATCTCACCCCCCCAGCACCGTCCCCACCTGCCGCAGGGGGCTAAGTGTGAACGACGCTGCCCCCACCGAGTAAGGGAAGCGGGTGTCTCTCCGTTTTACTCCTTATCCGTCTCGGAGGTTTCTCCCCGCTTCGCTTTCCCCGCCCCCTTTGTCTGCCACGCGTGGGTCCTGTGGCCGCCTGACCACTCCTCCCGGAGCCTCACAAGGCGTACGAGCTCCAGAGCGTTTTCTCAGCTGGTTGGGATTCTGCTTCCCGGCAACTGTCATCAGTCTAGTTCAAATACACCCGTCAAACGTCTCTACAGGCTTGGACGTTTCTTTCCTTCGTCATCAGTCCCATCCAGCCCGGCCTCGCTCGGGGCTCGGAACCAGGAGCAGGGAAGGGGACATGGTGCGTGAACACATGTGGCAGCAGGACGGGACAGCAGACTGAGCGGGTCCCAGTGACCAGCTAATGCCCACGGTCTGCAGATGAGGGGCCGGGAGCCCCACGAAGGCAGGCGCTCCCCTGTCCTCGCCACTGAGGTCCCCAGGGGCTCACCTGGGGCCCGGTGCCCAGGGAGGCTTGCTCCCTCAGGGGACACAGATGGAGCGGAGGTCTCTGCGTGACCCCCGACCCCGTACCTCCTCGTGACTCGCAGAGACTCGGGCGGGAGCCGAGAGCAGGACCTGCTGCCTCGTGTCTGTCTGTCCCTGACTCTTTGCTTCCCCCGAAGATCTCACGTGCCCTGGGCAACACGACTTGGTCTTTTTCACGAACGTATCTCCGAAGACGGAACCCTCCTGGTTCAAGGAAGGGCTCAGGGGATACATCACACACGAGCGAATGATACCATCTAAAAAACTCAGCCCATGGGGCTTTGTTAATCTCCCCGACAAGCAAATCATACGATTTTTTTTCCAGGCAACACCCACGCGCAGAGGAATCTAAGAGGACATCCACCCCGGGCTCCGTCGGCCCCTGGGGCCCTCAGCTGCGCCCTGGAAAAGTTCAGTAGCGCCCGGAGACCGGCACCTCGCTTCGGCTTTCTCCAGGCTTCTCTGGTGTTCTTCGCGTGCAGACGTCCCTGTCTTCCATGTGTTCTACCTCCCTCCTCTCGTCTTGTACGCAAATCTCCATTTTTTACTGCTCACTGTCGTTGGTCTAACCCTCCTATTACCAGGACAAGCACCAGTGGGCTGGGCATGTAAGCCACCACTTTTGTTTTATACATATTCTAATACTCTGGGTAACTAATTATCATTTTCCTTTTCTAAATATAGGAGCTAAAACAGAAAATATACAGCATAGAGTCTTAAGTGATTAATAACAATGAATAAGCTTATACATTTCTAATTGCAGAAAAAACTGCCTTGTGAACTTGCCATGTAGCCTCTCCCTGAAAAGCACAGTGGACGCCCCCTCCGCCCTCAGGAGTCGCTCCAGTGCATTTGGGACGTCGGTTTTCTTTCTCTGTCTCAAATTGGAGGTCTTGGGAATTTAATGATATTGGCAGGAACGGTTTCATTTAGAAGGAGCATTAAGCTAACGAAACCGCAATCTCGGCTGCATCCGCTCACCTTCATCAACCCGCTTCCCTCTGAACTCAGAAAGGGAAGGGGAGAAATTCCGCTGCAAGTGCGTGAGCGGCGCGCCCGCTTCAATGCGCGGGCTAGCTTAGCTGGAAAGCTGGAAACAGTCATTTTATTTTCAAATAATAAGAAACTCGCATGGGCTAGCATTTGTGTGTATGTTCCTTATCTTTCAATCAAATTGTTTCAAATTTCCTGTTATTTTGAATAACTATTTTTAGAATTAGCAAAGTAGGAAAAGCTTACTTAACTATGCTTTTGGCATCTCAGACCGGGGACAGTGACTCTCCTGGGGACGGTGACCCGCTGTGTGCAGTATGTGGTGGGTTCACACAGGAGTGACTTTCGGATTCTCCTTTGTAGCCTCTGTGGTGGCTGAATCATGGGGTTTCACTTATGTTTACGTAGCACAGGAAACAAAGCACAGTTTTGCATGTAATGTCTACCTAAATACAAATACAATTTTTACTGTTCACTTGAAATTTGGAGATAAAAAATCCTCTTTGACACAGATTAAAAAAAGTTTCCCCGATGGCTGCAGGGTCACTAGGAAGGGCCACTGTGCTCACACAGACACAGCCGGCCCCGACGTCATGCCGGGGGCCCCTGAGCGAGCTGGGTGATGGACGTGGTCTTGCAAGACGGGCCGGAGGGGAACGGCGGCAGCACAGCCAGGCATTGCCCCTGGAGCCCTTACGGAGTCCCTCTCACCTCACCCCTCACCGCACCTGCCTCGGCCACACGCCTGTCACGTCCAATGTCCACACGCCTCGTCTTTGAGCCTCGGCTGGGAATCCGGCAGTGAGCCCCGGTGGCCAGCCCCAGTCTGACAGGAAATGCGGCGTCAATCAGCAAGGTGCAATTCCGGGAGAGCTCTCAAGGTCACGTCCACCTGGAGAGCACGCTTCCTGGCACAGACGGTCCCAGTGGTAACAGCAGGACTCAATGTCACATTGTTTGCTCAGATGTCATTTCAAGTCTTTCATTTGTTTTCCATTCATTGATCCATCAACTGTTGATGACTTGTTACACCGTATATGAGAATAAGCTCTAAATGGATTAAAGACTTAAATGTAAGACTGGAAACCATAAAAATCATAGAAGGAAACCTAGGCAGTAAAATCATTGACATTTCTCTTAACAGTATTTTTTTCCTAATATATCTTGTCAGGCAAGGGAAACAAAAGAAAAAAATAAACGGGACTACACCAAACTAAAAAGTTTTTGCACAGCAAAGGAAATCTTCAACAAAATGAAAAGACAACCCACTGACTGGGAGAATGTATTCACCAATGATATATCCTATAAAGGGCTGATACCCCAAAATTATAAAGAACTTACAAAACGCAACACCAAAAATCAAACGATGCCATTAAAAAATGAGCAGAGGACCTGAGTAGACACTTCTCCAAGGAGGACATGCAGACGGCCAACAGACATATGAAAAGGTGCTCAGCATCACTAATCATCAGAGAGATGCAAATTAAAACCGCAGTGAGATACCACCTCACACCTGTCAGAATGGCCACCATCAGTAAATCCACAAACGGCAAGTGCTGGCAAGGACGTGGAGAAAGGGGGGCCTCGTGCACTGCTGGCGGGGATGCAGCCTGGGGCAGCCACTGTGGAAAGCAGTATGGAGATACCTCAAGAAATTAAAAATGGACCTGCTTTTTGATACAGTGACTCCACTTCTGGGAATATATTCGAAGAAACCCAAAGCAATAATTCAAAAGGGTACGTGCACCCCCATGGTCACTGCAGCGTTATTTATAATCGCCGAGATTGGAGGCAGCCCGGTGCCCCTCGGTGGACGAGAGGGTAAGCAAGCAGTGGCGCACTTACACAGTGGGGCATCGCTCAGCCGTAAAAGGAGTGAAATCTTACCCTTTGCGACAGCGTGGACAGACCTAGAGGGCATTATGCTCAGTGAAACAAGCCAGTCAGAGAAAGACAACTACCATCTCACCTCCCTTGCATGTGGAATCTAATGAACAAAATACACGAAACAGAAACAGACACAGACAGAGAAGAGACTGACGGAGGCAAGGGGTCTGGGGAGCCGGGTGGAGAAGGGGAAGGGATCGAGCAGTGCAGACTGGCAGGTACAGGGCGGCGGGGATGTGGGCGCAGCACAGGGACACGCTCACTGCTCTGTGCGGTGCCACGTGGGCGCTGGGCTTGCCGGGGGTTCCTTTGTGAAGTGCATGGTTATCTAACCGCTATGCTGCACACCTGGGACTAGCACAAAATTGCATTGCATGTTAAAAAAAAGTATAATTACTATAATTACTTTCCTACAACAAGAAAAATGTTCCCAGAGTATGTGAAAATCTGTACTCTGTGAATACTGGAAAACCCAGGGCATCTGCACTACCTAAGGAAACACTGTTCTGTGGAAATACCCGAGTCCCGCTGGTGCGCGCCGCGTAGGCACGCACCTTGGTGTTCCTAGAGTTTCCCCCTTCCGACAAGAAGCCAGAAACCTGGGTTTTCAGTGAAATTCTCCAGTGTTAACACTGTCAGCGTGTGGCTTCCGAGCAGACCAGGTGGGACACATTTGACTCAAAGTTTGCCAGTTTTCAACCCTTGCCAAGGCCCAGCGGCTTCCACCATCCGTCACCATGGAGCCCCTCACCTGAGCCACCACTGAACCCGCCCTGTTCCAGGTTCTGCGTCAGCACCAGGAAGGCAGAGCTGGCCCCGCCTCCGCTGGCTGGTCCCGCACCAGTGGCCTGTGGCAGACCCAGATCTCCCGGATAAAGGAGCTGCAGGAATCCACACTGGTGGCAGATGCCATCTCCAACCCGATGACCCGCCAGGGGGGCCCAGTGCAGTGATGCCGCTCTGTGCACTGCACACCCACCCACGGGGGAGGAGGAAGCTGTTGGAGGAAGTTAACGCCAGCATCTGATGTCCCCCTGAAATAACGCATGTGCGGTTTCTTTATTTGAAAGTTACCCAGAGCAGTTGGCGAGTCTCCCAAGGAAAATGCAAACCCACTTCCTACACTAGTCTCCATTTGAAAGGAAACCTTAATAATTTACAAGCTGCTCATATTGCTTTTTCCCAGTCGAAGACACTGTGGAAGCCTGAAGTGCCGTTAACATATTAGAAAAGCAGACTGGCTGGTACGTGTTCAGATTCTTTTATGACCACGGATACCGAGCCTTCCCACGCCCCAGGTGGCACAGGCTCTCCCGGGATGGAGATGGCAGTGACCAGATGCTGCATCTGACCCTCCCTTGCTCCGGGGTCCCTGAGCCAAGGGCGGGGCTGTAGCTCAACCAGCTTCTGTGGGTTCACGCTCCCCCAGCTGAAATCTGTTCTACAGTAGAGCATGGCTGGTCAGACGGAACCCGTAGTTATATCTGCTGATGTAGCTCCTGCTCTCTCTCCTTTCCTGGTTCTGCCAGGGCTTAGGAATCAGAGCTCAGCGTCATCTGTCCTTTAGGCTGGTGGCCGAGATGTGCTCTGCCTCAGCCTCGTTGTCACTGTGCTCCTTTGGGTCTTGTGCCTCTCCCCACCGCAGGGGCAGTCCCAGGAGATCCAGACGTGTGGAAGAGGAGAAAGCCGATGGGCAATAAATAACGCCCCAGTCAGATGCATTATCAGATGCAATTCAGTCAGATGCATTATCCTGTGATTTTTTTAAGGGGTCTCTTGAATATTATGTATGAGGGCAATAAACTCATCCGGATCTGCTTTCCCCCCAAGAAAGGTCAGCGGTCAGGTTTGGGGTTAATTAAGTCTGGCTCACTGCCTGTCTGGCTCGAGCGGGCTGCAGGGGCCTGGGTGCGGGCTGGAAGCGGTTTTGGCCAGCACCCAGGTTAGAGCAGAAGTGCAGACAGAAGGCTTGACTCTCGAGTCAGGCCAGCACGGCTCCCGAAGCATTTCAGTTAGGGGCACCGCGCGGTCTGCTGCCCCGTCTACAGCAACTCGAGCAATAAAGACGCGTCCCCAGTACAAGGAACGTCCAGTCTCTCACGGGGCCCAGAGGTGCTGCCTATAAGGACGTTTTCACTACACTGTGTCTCCCCGGGCACTGTAGTTCCTGTAGACAGCCGATGTTCCTTTTAATTTAACAAAAAATCCACTCTGCTAGAGACCAAAAACCCCCAACGGGTAAGCTCTTCCAGTGGAATTTGTCACATGGCTCAAGACACAAAAGGCCCCGTCCTGGAAATGACTTCAGGAGCATGATGAGCGTGGCCATTGTGCGCGAACATTGAGATAATTCGAAATTCTCACGGCGGGTTCCAAGCAGAGCTAGCACAAAAGAACGTTTGTGCTCTGCTGTGATGAAACGGCGTGGCAGGTGAGACTGCACCATCGGTACCTGGCATAGGATCCGATGCAGTCCGCACAGGGTCCCTCTCCCAGGACGGGTTTATTGGACGGCGGCCGTCCAGCCTTGATGGACAGGGAAGGACAGCCTGATCCCAGATAAGGGCGCTTGAGGCTGTTCAGGCTGAGCTTCACGCCCTCACCCCGGCTCTCTGGGCAGTGTGGGAAAGGAACGCAGGCTTGGTGCATATTCCGCAGACACGGCCCTCACATGTTTTGAGGTATTAGATTATAAGTTCGTTAAAATGCCAGATATACTATCATTATTTAAAAAAAAACAAAACAGACACAGGAAGGTGACTGAGGTGCGTGACTCAGTTAATACCTACGTGTGTGTCTCCCCGGTAACACTGCAACCTGGGTAGCACCTTGATTTGCATCCAAGAACGTGGGCGCAG
>PVJI01027733.1:0-17233 GCA_004026765.1 Micronycteris hirsuta
TTGCTGCCTGAACTCAGTTATTAGGAAAAATGTTTAGAATTACAATTACTGGGCCATAGATTGTGTACATCCTTCAGGCTTGTCACACCTTGCTAAATCATGCAGTAAGTTTGTAACAGTTCACACTTCTGCCAGCGGTATACAGTGGTGCCAGACTCCCACCCTTTCATCAACATTGGCTATTTTCCTTTCCATTTATTAAATTAATCACAAGTATGGGGACTTCTGGTCAAGATGGCCACATTAGTAAACATGGCTTCCCTCCTTACTCAACCACATCAAAATTACAACTAAAATATAGAACAACCATCACATAGAACCATCAGAAATTGAGTTGAATGGAAGTCTGACAACTACGGGATTAAAGAAACCACATCCATCCAGACTGGTAGGAGGAGCAGAGATGCTGAATGGGCTGGTTCCATATCCGCCCGTGGTGGATAAAAATTCAGGAGGGATATCCCCCAACCAGGCCCCCAAGCCCAGGGTTCCATTGCTAGGAAGATAAGTCTCTATAACTTCTGGGTGTAAAAACCAGCAGGGATTGAGTCAGTGGAGAATCTGCTGAGGTCCCAAGCAGTTCCCCTTAAAGCAGGGGTCCCCTACCCCTGGGCCGCAGACTGGTACCAGTTTGTGGCATTTTAGGAACCAGGCTGCACAGCAGGAAGT
This sequence comes from Micronycteris hirsuta, assembly GCA_004026765.1. Lineage (NCBI taxonomy): Eukaryota > Metazoa > Chordata > Mammalia > Chiroptera > Phyllostomidae > Micronycteris > Micronycteris hirsuta. The sequence goes on from PVJI01027733.1 coordinate 670, forward strand.
GGGTGGTAGGCTAGTGAGCGAAACTTCACTGGCATTACTGCCCGAGCTCTACCTCCTGTCTCCTCCCCCACCTTCCCAGTCCATGGAAAAAATGCCTTCCATGAAACCGGTCCCTGATGCCAAGACATTTGGGGACCACTGTGTTAAAGAACCCATATACAGACTTACCAGTACTCAGACTCACCCTCTCTGAGCTCCAGCACCAGGGTAGGAGCTTGAAAGGCACCAGTGGCATACAGGGAGGAACTGAAGTGTCTGGCATCAAAGCAGGAGCTGGGGTACAGCTTTTTCCCAGACAGAAAGGTGGGCAGAGGCCATTGTCCCTTCTCCCACAGCGCCACAGAGCTTGCAGGAGGGTGCCATATCTAAAACTCCATCAATCTGGCTAACACTGTTTGCCCTGCACTGGAAATCCCCTGAGGCTTCATCCCACCCAATTTATGGGCCAACCCAAACTTTAAAGAGACCTTTTCTATGTAACTTCCTAAATCTTATCAAACAAGCAACAGCAAGCTTCAGTAAGCTCCCAGCCCCCATAACTCTTACAAAGTGGCCCCAGGTCTGGCACTTGCAGCAGCCAGCTTAGATTGACAGTTTTGCTTTGTCTGGGAATCTCCAAGCCCAGCACAAGTAGCACTCATCTCAGATTGCTTTATAGCTCATGCAGGGTGGCCCTAGGCAGAACACAGATAGGGGCTGACCTTGGCCTGCACCACCCAGGAAACCCCAGAGCCTGTGCACCCAGTGGAAGCTGCAGTTCACATCAGAGCACTGCCACCCTGCCCCTGAACAACTGATCTTCCACAGAGGGCTGAGGTCGGTTGTCAGTGTTCACATCCAGTCCTAGCAGCTGACTGGGATGGGCAAATCCCTCCCATTGACCTGTCAACAGCAATCAAGGCTCAACTACAAGAGGAGGGTGTACTCAGCCCACACAAAAGCTGTACCTCAAATACCCAGTTTGCGTGATAGGGGAGGCTGTGCACTGGACCCTACAGGGCATATACTACATTAGGCCATGCACCCAAGGCAGGGAGTCATAGCAGCTCTACCTAATACACAGAAACACAGGAAAGGTGCCAAAATGAGAAGACAAAGAACATGGCTCAAATGTTTTTCTGGAGATCAAAACTCCAGGAAAAAAAAACTAGGCAAAATAGAGATAAGTAATCTATCAGATGCAGAGTTCAAAACACTGGTTATAATGATACTCAAGGAGCTTAGTGCGGACCTGAACAGCATAAAAAAGATCCAGTCAGAAATGAAGGATACACCAATTGAAAAAAAGAACAATTTACAGGGAAACAATAGTAGAGTGGATGAAGCCAAGAGTCAAATCAATGATTTGAAATATAAAGAAGTAAAAAACAGCTAATCAGAACAACAAGAAGAAAAAAAAAATCTTAAAAAAATGAGAATAGTGTAAGCAACCTCTGGGACAACTTTGAGCCTTCCAACTTTTGCACCACAGGGATGCCAGATGGAGAAGAGAAAGATAAAAAAATTGGAAATCTATTTGAAAAAATAATGAAAGAAAACTTCCCTAATTTGGTGAAGGAAGTAGACATATAAGTCCAGGAAGCACAGAGAGTCCCAAACAAGAGGGATGCAAAGAGGCCCACTCCAAGACACATCATAATTAAAATTCCAAAGGTTAAAGACAGAGAATCTTAAAAGCAGCAGGAGAAAAGCAGTTAGTTACCTACAGGGGAGTTCCCATAAGACTTTCAGCTGATTTCACAAAAGAAACTTTGCAGGCTAAAATGGACTGGAAAGAAATATTCAAAGGGATGAAAAGCAAAAACCTACAACCTAGATTACTCTATCCAGCAAACATATAATTTAGAATTGAAGGGCAGATAAAGAGCTTCCCAGACAAGAAGAAAACTAAAGGACTTCATCATCACCAAACCATTATTATATGAAATATTAAAGGGAATTACTTAAAAAAAGAAGATCAAACTATGAACAATAAAATGGCAATAAATACATATCAACAAGTGAATCTAAAATAACAGACTAAGCAAACAAGAGCAAAGACAGAATCATGGATAAGGAGAGCATTTTGACGGCTGCCAGATGGGAGGGGTTTGTAGGGGAATGGGTGAAAAGGTAAGAGGCTTAAGAAGTACAAACAAGTAGTTACAGAACAGCCATGGGGATGTAAAGTGCAGTATAGGAAAGGAAGTAGCCAAAGAGCTTAGTACACATGACCCATGGGCATGAACAATGGTGTGGGGTGGCCTGAGAGAGTGGGGGATGTTGGATGCAGGGGACAAAGGGGGAATAATTGGAACAACTGTAATAGCATCATCAATAAAATAGAACTAAAAATAAATTAATTACAACTCTGATGCATCAAGAAGTTGAAGCACTATGAAGTGCGGAAAATGTGTCCTAGACTCTGCAGAAGGAACCCTGGTAGGTGTGCTTTGAGCCACCTCCAGCAGATGTGAGCCTTACTTGTCTGAGGAGTAGAACGCGGTTGTTCTCACATGGGGAGGCCGTAGTCTCTATCGCCCAGCTTGCTTCCTGTACCCACAGTGCGTCTCGGACACCTTTGCATGTCATTTCTGCCGTTTTCCTTTCAATGACTGAGTGATGGCTATTATCACTTAACCACTTTCCTGTTAATAGACATTTAGGGTTATTTTCAGTCTTTCACAATGAATTTTAATGGATACATCCACATTTCTCTCTAGAAGTATGTACCAACAAAAATGTTTAGTGAGTTCCCCTCACACATCTGTGCTTTTACAGGCTTTTATCAGTCTTAAAAATTTTACATTTAACTATTAATACAGCTGAGCATCGTTTTATAAGTTTATTAGCATCTTGTATTTCCTCTTTTGAGAATTGCCTCTTCAGATTTTTTTTCCATTTTCCTATTAGGCAGCTTGTCTTTTTAAAAATTGATTTATATTCCCAGTCAGGGCACATGCCTGGGTTGCAGGCCAGGTCCCCAGTAGGGGGCATGTGAGAGGCAACCACACATTGATGTTTCTCTCCCAGTCTTTCTCCCTCCCTTCCCTTCTATTTAAAGATAAAAATAAGGAAAATCTTTTAAAAAAGAATAAATAAAAATTGATTTATAAGATCTCTTTATGTAATATGGATATTAACTGTCAATTATTATATTTATGGTAACTGTCTTCCTGTTTCTACTTGTTTTAACTTTGTCAATATAGTTTTTGTTTTTTGATATTTAAAATCTGTATTTTATGATAAGCTTAAAAACACCCCCATTTTCATTTTATTAAATTTGTTGGGGGAAAAACAAAAAAAAAAGCTGTGGCTGGTGTGGCTCAGTGGCTTCAGCACCGGCCTGTAAACCAAAGGGTTGCTCGTTCGATTCCGAGTCAGGGCACATGCCTGGGTTGGGGGCCAGGTCCCTGGTTAGGGGTGTGAGAGAGGCAAATGATGGATGTATCTCTGGCCCATGGATGTTTCTCTCCCTCTCTTTCACCTTCCCTCCCCCCCTCTAAAAATAAATAAATAAAATCTTTAAAAAAAAATTTGTCAATTTGATGGGCAAAAAAATAGTCTTTTGAATTTGTACTTTTTTATTACTAATTGAGTGATGGTGTTCACTGTTCTCTGAAACCTTGTTTATCCAATCTAATCACTGTGAGAAGCTTTTGTCTGAAGGGACTCTGACCTGCTGTAGTTGGTCTGTTTCTCCCCCCAGCTGGTGGTTGTTTAGCTACTGACTGGGCTTATTTCCCCACTTGGTTGGACAAGCATGATTTATGCCTGGGTCTGCCTCCTTACCTGAGTTCCAACTGTGTGACCTTAAGCAAACTAGTTAACTTTTCTTTTTGCATTTCTTTTTTTTTTTCTAGTTAACTTTTCTGAGCCTAGATTCTGTATTCTTCAGGAAATAATAACAACAGCCTGATTGTACTAATGAGAACTGAATGATATAATATATCGACATGCCTCTCATCTTGTGTATGGATGTATGGTCATGTTCATTCCTCCTGAGGTAGTTCATCCATGTAATGGACAACTGCTATTTTTTTCTACACCGAGGTCAGTTCAGATGTCCTGCACTTAACTCAGACTTGCTGTTTCAACTTTTACCTTGAGTAAGTTGTTAAGAGCCCCACAGGACAAGGCCATGTGATGCATCAGAGAGGTGAAGATTAACTCCTCCTCCCAGCCCACCCCTACCACCCTTCCCAGTTAAATCTTATCTCCAGTTCTCTTAGGCAATCCTCATAGGAAGTGATTCTTTTTTTGGTAGATTTTAGTTTGTCCCTGTCCCCATGGAGCCCTGGAACTGAAGGAAGCAGGCAGGTTTGATTATATGGGGCAGGACAGGGCTGTGCTGTTGCCCTCTCTAGTCCTTCTCTGTGGACATTTCTCACTGGTAGGGCTGCTAAGCTGCCTTTGGCTGTGTTTAGGTCTCTTGGTTTCCTATGTGTACACTGCTAGGAACCCATATTCTCTCCTATAAGGTAAATAGAGGCAGTCTGGCTTCCTCACCCAGAAGTGAGGAAGGAGAAAGGTCTGGGGAACCAAGATAAGTAGTGTTCTCATAGCCTTGAGACCGGGTCCGATAAACGGTTCCCATAACATTGAACGGTTCCCATTCAAATGTGCAGAATCACGCTGTATTATACAATGTTCTGGCTCCCTGCTGGCTTTGTGTGCAGTTAGTATATAAGGGTAGGGGCTTCCTGCTGGGTGCCACGCAAGGACACGTGGCTTGGGGCAAGCGTGGATCGCCCACCCTTGAGTAAAGGCATGTCAGATATCCTGACAGTACCATGTATGTTCTTCCATCTGGCCGAATCCCAGAACCTGTCTGGCCTTGAAAGGTCACAACACACCTCCATTTCATCTAATTGGGATGAATGGGGCTATTCAGCCTTTCAAGATATTTTGGATTCTGATTCTGTTATCTATCCAGTATATTTATTCTCCCTCTGAGCTTTATGTCACCTGTAGATTTGATTGCATGCTGCTGCTTCCTCCTCTAGTCATCAGTAATGATGCTGAGGAGGAAGATGCCAGACACTATGGTCAAGCCATTTAATCCTCACTCTCAGGCCTTCAAGAATGGGAGTACCCATCCAGCTTCCTTGTGCTGTTCGGTCCACCCAGATAGACTCTTCAGTATGTAATGTGCCCATTGCTCTAGGAGGTGTTTCCCCGTCACTCTAGGCTGTGTACACATCGCTCTAGACAGTGTCCCCCATCACTCGAGCAGGTGTCTCCCATCACTTTAGAAGGTATCCCCTCGTGCTCTAGGCCACATGCCCGTTGCTCTAGGAGGTGCCCCGTTGCTCTAAAAGGTGTCTCCATTGCTCTAGGCCACGTCCCCGTCCCTCTGGGAAGTGTCCCCCATCACTGTAGGAGGCATCTCCCATCATGCTAGGAGGTATGCCCATTGCTCTAGGCCGTGTTCCTAGTGGTCTAGGCTGTGTCCCCATCGCTCTAGGAAATGTTCCTCCATCAATTTATGATGAAGTGAATAGGTGGGTCTGCCTGGCTATTTTCTATCTGCCTAGGCTGCTTTCTAGGGGCTGGCACTTCTGTTTTTAAGTACTTAGACTGTAGCATTCTTTCAGGGATTTGAGTCTAGGTCATCAACAGTAGCTTGCAAAAATACCTTTTCTGCTTTGCTAAATTGGACATTTTCTTGTCTTGGGCATCTTCCCATTTTCTTTGCATTCTTGAGATTGCCAGCTTTGAGCAAATCTGTTCTGCAAGTTAATTCAGAGCTCTGATGTGATTCTTCCGGATCAGGAGATTTGAATTCACTTAGTGTGACTGGATGTTCTCTCATAGTCTCTCCCCCAACTTGCATGTCAGTTCTCTCATATCGGTGTTTGATTCACCCTTTTCAGTCTGAAGACTGTTCTCCTTGACAGAAAATGGGAGTTTAGTAGTTCTTTCTCTTCATCGTCAGTTAATTGAAAACCTTTCACCCCAATATCGGCCTAATCCCTTCTTGTTCCTATTGTTCCTCATCCAATTTTAAAAGCCTTTTTTTTCTTTTTTGTCCTTAACATTTTCCAAACAGCTCAGCTTGCCTGATCCTTTTTTTTTTTTTTTACAGGCCCAGCCGAGTCCTTAGTGTTCCTAGATGGTTTTGCGCCCTCTTGTGCTTTGTTAGATGTGCCGCTGTGAAAGCTCGTCCACTCTCCCCAGAGACTGTCTAGGTCAGGAACTCCCAGGAGTGTCACTGTGGGAATCCCAGGGCAGGAATTAGTTTGCATCTTTGAATCGTAGCTCTCCCCCTTGGAAGATTAGATGGCACTTAGAGGAGTGAGCAGGGACCCGTCATGATCTTCAGGTGCTCACCATTCTCTTCCTGTTATTAAGTTCCTTTATAATTATATTGCTCAGAAAAGTATTTTTAAAGACCTTTATCATTCTTAAGCTGTCCTTTCATCACAGAGCAGTGGTTCTTGACAAAGGGCAATTTTGCCCTCCAAAGGACCTTTCATGACATCCGAAGACATACTGATTGCCCTTACTGCGGTAAGATACTATTGACATCTTGTGGATAGAGGTCAGGGATGATCTTCAAACATCTCGGTGTGCACAGGACAACCCCACAACAAGGAATTATCCTTCATAAAGGTCAGTAATGCTGCTAACTCTGGTCATTGTCACAAAGGTGCCTATTCACAAGTGCAGTTTCCTCTGGAGCAAGGGTGCCCAACCTTTTGGCGTCTCTGGGCCACACTGGAAGAAGAAGTGTTGTCTTGGGCCACACATTAAATACACAAACACTAACGAAAACAAAAAAATCTCACAATGTTTTGAGCAAATTTATGATTTTGTGTTGGGCCGCATTCATAGTCATCCTGGATGGCATGCTGCCTGTGTGCCGTGGGTTGGACACCCCTGCTCTAGAGAGTCCAGGTCTAGGTGGGCCCAGATCAGCCTTTTAACCTGCACACACAGGTGATTCTAACCATTTGAGAAGTACTGTTTTAGAATCTTGGGTCAGGGCTTGGAATTCCTTGGACTTTCTTCCCTGTGAGAGCCCCAAGCACTCCTGTTTAGACCTACCCTCTCCTGAACTGTCAGGAGCTCTGAGGTCAAGTGGGCTTTTTTCCCTTGGGCCAACGTAGGTCTAGCTCCTTGCTTCTTTGGAGATCCCAGATTTTCATCACTATTTTCTAAAACCCGTGGGCCAAGTGAGACATCCCTCAGGTGGATTAGAGTTCAGGATGCTGCTCAGTCACCACTGTTCCTGTCCTTGTCATGATCTACTTGAGGCAAGATACTGTTCACTTTCCACTTAGGCCTGACCTTGTTTCCTCTCTCCTTCACCCTAAAGCCATGTATGTTTTAGCATATTTGTGCTCTTAGGTCAGGCACATATTTGTATGATAGGGGCTACTATGCCTCTGCCTTCTAGTTAGGAGTGTGAGAGAAATCCATAATCCTGGGACAGCTTTGATTGCTGCTTACTCAGACGTAGCTAGTCATAAGTAGCCACAGTGATATTGTAACAGGGTGCAGCCAAGAGGGGGGCCCCAAATAGGGATATGTAATGGGGTCCAGAACTCAAGGTGTCCAGGAAATATTAGAAATATACATAGGATGTCCTCACCCCCATAAGTCTGAACTGGGGGTGGGGGGGATGGGACTCCTGGAGCAGGGCTATTGAGAGCTGTTTTGCATAGCAACAGCGTTGCAGCTAACCTCTGGCATGGTCATTTAACATATCTATAACCTTTAACTGGTTTCATAGATATGTTAAATAGCTGTGGCCATGCTTTGAGCCTGGGGGATAGAAGTGACTTCCACCTAAGATGTAACTGGGAGGCAACTCTCACTGGTCACAGTGCCTGCATGAGAGCTTAGAGATGATTGGCTCTATGCCATGGGGCCACACCTGCCCACAGTTACCATGGCAGCCCAGTAAAGCTGGAAGAATACAGGAGTGCTGGCAGGTGTAGCTGATTGAAGAAGGAGTTGGAAATGGGGCTGCAGAGGAAGATTGGCGCAGGGATTTAAATCCAGGTACATCAGCCATACAAGGGCAGGACCATGCGGCTGTGGCAGGAAAGACCCCAAGGCTTGGGCAAAGGGGAGGACCACATGGCTTTTGGCAAGAGAGGGAGAACCCTGTGGCTTTGGGGCTCCCTTTGCCACGCAGTTTAGGAGGCTGGGAAGCAAGATGTAGCAGCAATGCAGAGCCCTCTCTTAGCAGTTCAGAAGAATGCAGGAGAGACGCTGCAGGAAGGAAAGACAGTAGTACCACGAGGCTTTGGAGGAGTGGGGACCCCTTGGCCTGAGAGAGAGAGAGAGAGAACCATGTGGCTTTGGGTCGCTCCTTTTGCCACGTGACTTAGGAAGCCAGAGAGACTTCGCCTGGAAGAAAAGGGGAGAAGGGACTCTTGCTGGTGGATCATGAGGAGGTGCCACATGGTTTTGGATTAACTGGAGATTGTGATGGTGACACAGCAGATGGTGCCGGGAACCGAGGGTCTGCCTGAATCACGGACTTCTACTTCTTTCCCTGAGATACGGTATCCAAGACTGGACAGGGGGAGAAGGAAGGACTGTGCATTTGTGGGTATTCTAAAGAACTTTAGTATTGTAAAGGACACATTAAGTCATTACTCCAAGCCTGTATAACTTGTAAATAAATAATTCCTTTCCTTTTCACCAGTCTCTGGCATTGAGAGACGCCTTTCCTTTGGCGGCGAGCAAAACGAACCTAGTATGGGGTGGGGGACCCCTGGAGCACAAAGGGGAGGTCCTTTTGGTAACAGTGTATCATTTACCGCCCCCGCTCTGTTCTGTAACAATATGAGTACTTTTGTGTATCTCCACTGGCTATTTCCTATCACATTGAACATCAGGGATTGCAAAGCATTTTAGGATGTTTAGATACTGGGGTGGAGGCTACACAGGCCTGTCATCTTCTCCTAGAGAACCTGTGGTAGAGCTGGTCCAGGGCCACAGTACTGCTTGCTCTTCCTGTGTTGCCTGAAGGAGATATGGTGATTGCTCATGTGCATTATGTACAAAGTTTATTTATCTTTTTCCCCTCTCTTCTGAAGCCCTCTCACTGCCTTGCTTCATTTGTTTGTTGTTTCTAGTCCATTATTCACTGTAGGCTTGGCAGAGTAAGAGCTGAAGAGGGAAGACTTCATTGTCTGAGCTCAGAGAGACCTCAAGCACACCCAGATTCAAGGTGCAAGATGCTAGTTCAACTAAGGGCTGCTTCAGGTATGTCACCCAAAGGAACTAATCCATAGGGCCAAGTCTGGCTGGAGCACCACGGTAAGATCTTCTGGTTGTCCGCACCCCTTTGCTGGCCTCTGTTGGCATCTGCTGTCCTGGAAGCCACACTGAGAACAGAGTTGTGGCCTTACAGCATCTTTCAGATGACCACCTGTATCTGCCATTTGTCAAGTGCCTAAGAACCAGGCATTCCCTTGAGGTTTTATCTGCCATCACATAGATCTTGTTACATAGATACAGTCATTCACATTGTCCAGGTAAGGACTTGGGACCTCAGGAACTATAAGAAGCTTGTACAAGGCTACCAGGCTCAAAAGTGGTAGAAGTGGGTTTTACACTGGGGGATGGCCAATTTCAGAATCTTTAGTCTGACCTCCACTATTCAAGCTGTAATGTATTTATCTTTGTAAAGGGCAGGCAGGAATGTGTCACAAATGGAAATGGCTAAAGCCCTGCATGTTGCCCTGCCCATTCTGCAAACAGACTGTATCATCTCCAGATTGTTGCCATGTCCTGTTCTTGCGAAATGCTTGTCTGGGAGCTCTAGCTGCTCTGGATTGTCCTTCTCAAGCGGTCTGTCGTTTGCATGAACACTTGCATAGTGGTTCAGTGTTTACCTGCAGTTTTGTTCCTGCTCTTAGGATCGATGAAAGTGTTCACAGTAAAGTCTAACCCAGAGAAAGCCTTAGGAATAAGAGTGGGTCATTGATTCAGAAGGAAAAAGTCAGAGTTGAGGGTCAGGTGGCTCATGCCTGTACCAATGGGCCTGGCCAGAAGCAGGGGTGGCAAGAGTTGTGCAAGGCCATATGTGGAGGCAGTTCCATGTGGAGAGATCACCATCACCTCAGACTGCCATCTTCCCCAGTGATGTGAAGTGTATGGCCCCACTTGTCACCCATGTTAGAAAACTCAAGGTCTGTTGGTCTCTTTTCTTTCCTTGTCCCTGTATTTTCTACATTCATTTCATTACCACAATTCCAAAATAGTTAAAATCTGTCTCTTCCTCCCATCCTCAGTGCCTTGTCATGTTACCCAGTGGAGAGCAGTCATCCCTAATGTTCTCCTTGCCCATAGTGTAGATTCCTCATTGCCACAACTGACTCTGCTGGTCCCATGTTCAAAAAGATGGTCCTCATCTTTATGGCCTGAACTTCACAGTTTCAGCACTCAGCCTCTGCCTGCCATCTCCTCACAGTTTCCACAGCCCCACTTCACACTGTCCAGATCGGGAAGTGATTCTTGATCTCATCATAGCACAGAGATCCAGGATCCAGAGCAGGAAAAAAGGAGGAAGCAGAAGGGTACTCTGTGCAATTGTAGCCCTCCAGTACAGGTCCTTGGAGAGCCTAAAGACCGTGTTGTCCTCCCCTACAAGGGGGCAGCCACCACAGGTCTCTTCAGAGGGAAAGGCTTCCTGCTTTCTCATCAGTAGCAACTGAGGCTCATCACTGGACACTGGCAGACCGTAGGGAGCAAGAGCAGGCACATGGCTCATACTGTGTTTATTTCTTTATTGTTTTTTTAAATCCTCTCCTGAGGATATATTTATTGATTTTTTTTTTTTTTTTAGAGAGAGAGGAAGGGAGAGAGACAGAGACAGAGAAACATCAATGTGAGAGAGAAACATTGATCAGTTGCGTCTCATACACACCCTCACCAGGGATCAAACCCACAACCTAGGTATGTGCCTTGACCAGGGATTGAACCCAGCAACATTTTGGTGTATGGGATGATGCTCCAACCAGCCGAGCCACCAGCCAAAGTGGCTCATACTGCATTTAAAAACCATGCCAAGCCCTGGCTGGTGTAGCTCAGTGGATTGAGCGCGGGCTGGGAACCAAAGGGTCCCGGTTCGATTCCCAGTCAGGGCACATGCCTGGGTTGTGGGCCAGGTCCCCATGAGGGCCATGTGAGAGGCAACCATACATTGCTGTTTCTGTCCCTCTCTGTCTCCCTCCCTTCCCCTCTCTCGAAAAATTAAAAAAAAAAAATCTTAAAAAAAAAAAAAACCATGCCAAGGCTTCCAGTCAAGATGACAGTTTAGGTAAATGTGGTACTTGCATTCTCCAACAACCACATCAAATTTACAGATAAACTGCAGAACAACCATCATTCAGAACCACCTGAAATCTAGCCAACAGAAGTCCTACAACTAATTATATAAAGAAGCTACATTAAGACTGATAGGAGGGGCAAAGAGCAGAATGGGTTAAACCCACACCCACATGTGTTAGATAAAAATTGGGAGGGATATCTCAGCTGTGGAGCTTACCCCTAAAGAGTCCCAGGCCCTGCACCCTTGAGTTCCAGTGCCAGGAAGAGAAGTCCCCATGACTTCTGACCATAAAAACCAGCAGGGACTGTGGCTGAATGAGACAGAGGGCTTCTAGAGTCCCAGGCACTTCCTCTTAAAGGACCTGTGCACAGACTTACTTGGACTCACTCCCTCTGAGTTCTAGCTCTGAGGCAGCAGCTCAAAAGGCACCAAGGTACATAGATGGAGGAACTGAATTATCTAGCATCAGGCTGACAACTGTAGAGGCAGCGTTCTCCCAGAGAGAAATACTGGCAGAGGCCATTGTTCCTTTTCTGAGCCCTTCCCCCATAGAACTGGCAGGTAGGTGCCATATCTGAGTCTCCATCAACCTAGCTCACACTGTTTGCCCTTCCCTGGTGATTCCCTGAGATCCCGCCCCACCTAACTTGCAGGCCCACCCAAGCTTTTCCACTGGTTTTTCTATATAAATGGCCTGTCTTGGATCATGCATCAGACTTTCCTAAAGTCTCTCAAACAAACAGCATCTGGCTTCAGTGTGCTTCCTAGCTCTCACTAAGTATTGCTAGGCCCGGTCATAGTGCAGCCATCCTTGGTTCACAACTTGGCCTCTTCTGGGCACTTCTAAGACCAGCACAAGTAGCAGCCATCTCAAGATTGCTTTCTAGCTCATTCTTGGTGGCCCTAGGCCAAACACAGGTGGCAGCTGACCTTGGTCTGCACCTGCTGGGAGTTCCCAGAGACAGCACACCCAGTTCACAGCTTCACACCACATTGAAGCACCACATGACCACCTCCAAAAGTGACACACTCAAGGGGCAGATTTAGTGGGCACCAGATCCCACTGAAATAAGTCCTGCTCTGTCAGGTGGGCCCCTGCATAGCTGATCCTCTCAGGTATTTAGAGCTGGTCCTTGCAGTCAATCATTCTGGTAGTAAATCTCTCCCATTGAGCTGCCAATAGCAAACAAGGCTCAACTACAATAGGAGGGTGCATACATACCATGCAGGTGGGTGGCGCACCTGGAGTGCCCATCTTGGGCATGCCACTGGACCGTATAGGACATCTGTTACATCAGGCCACTCTACCAAGCTCAGAAGATGCAACAGCTCTAACAAATATATAAAAACAAACACAACAGCGAAGATGAGGAGTCATAGAAACAGGTCCCAAGTGGAAGAACAAGAAAAATAATTAAATGAAATGCAGGCAAGCAAACTAACAGATACAGATTCAAAACAATGGTTATAAGGATGCTCAGGAATTTAGAACTCCAACAGCAAAAAAAAAAAAAAAAAAAAAAAAAAAACAAACAAAAAAAAACATGGAAACCATAAAAGAAAAACAGTTGGAAATGAAGAATAATTTATAAGGAGTCAACAATAAAGAAGATAAAGTCAAGAATCAGTTTAGCTATTTGGTGTATAAGGAAGCAAAACACAGCCAGTAAGGACAGCAAAAAAATTTTTTTTCAAAAAAAAAAAGAGGATGATGTAAGAAGCCTCCTGGACAACTTAAAGCATACCAGCACTTGCATCATGGGATTGCTGGAAGGAGAAGAGAGAGCAAGAAATTGAAAACCTGTTTGAAAAAAATAATGACAGAAAACTTCCCTAACCTGGTAAATGAAATAGACCTACAAGTCCAGGAAGCACAGAGGGTCCCAAACAAGATGAGCCCAAAGAGACCCACACCAAGACACATCAATATTAAAATGCAAAAGGTTAAAGACAAAAAGAGAATCTTAAAAGCAGCAAGGGAAAAACAATTGGTTACCTACAAGGAAGCTGCTGTAAGACAATTTTCTCAACAGAAACTTTGCAGGCCAGAGGGATTAACATGAAATATTCAAAGTGATGAAAAGCAAGGACCTACAACCAAGATTTCTCCACCCAGCAAAGCTATCATTTAGAATCAAAATACTGGTAAAGAGCTTCCCAGACAAGAAAAAGCTAAAGGAGTTCATCACCACCAAACCAGTATTGCGTGAAATGTTAACCGATCTTCTATAAGAAGAAGACAATGATAAAAAAAAATATGAACAATACAATGGCAATAAATACATATCTATCAACAACTGAATCTTAAAAACACAATACAGAAAACATTTTGGTGGTTGCCAGATGGGAGGAAGTTTGGGTGATGGGTGAAAAGGTGAAGGGATTAAGAAGTACAAATTGGTAGTTACAGAATATCACAAGGATGTAAAGTACAGCAAAGGGAATATAGTCAATCATATTCTAATTCTAACACTATGTATGGTGTAAGACGGGTATAAGATTTATTGGGATGATGACCTAGTAAGTTATATGAGGACGAATCACTGGGGTGTACACCTAAAACTAATATTGTATGTCAACTGTAATTGAAAAATAAGAACAATCATTAAATGAAAAGAAAAGGGAAAAATCCACATCAGAGTTTCCCTCAGACATTCAGAACACCGGCAATGATGTGCAGGGTAAAGGTTGTGAAGAAGTGGCTTCCAGTTTTATAGTATTTAACTAAAGACCTCCAGGGCTTCTGGTGAGCATTTTATTTTTTAAATTACTTTATTGTTGGTCAGTTACAGTGGTCTGCATTTTCTCCCTACCACTCCCTCCCACCTCGGCCAAACCTCCCTCCCTCCCTTGCTTCCACCCTCCCCCTTAGATTTGTCCATGTGTCCTTTATAGTAGTCCCTGAAAACCCTTCTCCCCTGGCGAGCGCTTTTTATGGCACCATACTTTGTGCAATCCCAGATTTTAAAGTCAAGCACTAGGAGGCTATGTAATTTACCCAAGTGGAACAGTTCATGAAAGGGCTTCTAAAAAACAGTACTCCATATTTTTTTAATCCTTTGGAATGAAAGGAATTTATGCACTTCTAGTGATTATCTTAAGGAATGTCACCATGAAAACCTTTAGGATCCCATACTTTCTGCTGTTCTTCCAGGAGGAATATAGGTTGTTTCACTGTCTCTTATTAAAGTCATTAGACTTGCCAAATATTTTGATATGCTATTTGTATCTGATGAGAACACTGGCTATCAGTAAAAATAAGTAGAATATATAGCAGAATCTGCAATTTTGCTCCTGGTTGCTGAGTATTAGCTGGTGACTTTGCCTAATCTAGAATAATGGTACTCACTAGATACTTACTTTGTGCCTGTCACTATGTGGCTCATATAGGCTGCTACCTTATACTCAGTAAATGCTTATTGTTTGACTCCTGAGCAAATCATAAAGGGTTCCCAGCCAACTTGGAGGGAAACCTGCTTTCTAATCCGGTTTTTACCAACCCCAGTATGCAATGGAGGACATGACTGGCATTGTCTAGAGGTGGAGGGTAGGTGGGGCTAGAAAAGTGTCCTGATGAGTTCAAATGGTACAAAAGCAGCAGAAAGCTATTTGAGAGTAGGTGGGTGTGAAGGTTTCTGAGCCTTGTGAGAAGAAACTGAGCTAAATTGCCAAGACTCCAGGGACATTTGCCCACACATAGGAACTGTGTATAAGGCTAATCTGGAAGATTAGCCTACCAGAACTGTGACAGTGTTGGGTTGTCATTTTTGGGATTTGTATTTTGTGACATTTTAAAAAATATAGTGATGTATAATGGTTAACATTTTAAGTTTTGCCAGCAGTGTTTATTGCAGATATCTCACTCCCCTCATGAATATGTGATGTTAAAAGTATAGGCAGCACTTTTGTGATATTAATTATATCCTATGACCACTTCCCTGCCCCACCCTCACAGTGTACTTAAATGTACTTCATTGGAAAATGGAATTTCCTTCACAAAAATTCATTTTAAAACAAACTCTTAACAGAATGCATTTATTCCACTAAGGTAAACATCCTTTTTTTCTTTTAGATTTACTCTCAAATATGTTTATGATTGGAGGAAGAAAAGAATTATGAGGAAAGCCTGACTGGTGTGGCTCAGTGGGTTGGGCATTGTCCTGAAAACTGAAAGATCACTGGTTCAATTCTCAGTCAAGGCATATATGCCTGGGTTGCAAACCAGATCCCTGGTTGGGGGCATATGAGAGGCAACTGATCGATGTTTGTCTCACACATTGATGTTTCTTTTTTGGGGGGTGGGGGTTTGTTTGTTTTGTTTTTTAATTTTAACTATATTTTATTGATTATGCTGTTACAGTTGTCCCACTTTCCCCCCCTTTCTTGCCCCCCACCCCCTTTCCCCCCCTTTCCCCACCCTTTAGTTTTGTCCATAGGTCATACACATAAGTCCTTCTGCTTCTGCCCTTCCTATACTATTCTTAACCTCCCCCTGTCTGTTCTCTATCTCCCATTTATGCTACCTGTTCTGTGCCCCATACCCACCCTCTCCCCCAACCACTCCCCTGTTGATGTTCCTCCATACCTTATATAACTCCCTTTAACATTTCATACAATAAAGGCTGGGTGGTGATGAACTTCTTGAACTTGACCTTATCTGAGAAGCACTGTATCTGCCCTTCCATTCTAAATGAAAACTTTGCTAGATAGAGTATTCTTGGATGTAGGTCCTTGCCTTTCATGACTTGGAATACTTCTCTCCAGCCCCTTCTTGCCTGTAAGGTCTCTTTTGAGAAATCAGCTGACAGTCTTATGGGAATTCCTTTGTAGGTAACTGTCTCCTTTTCTCTGGTTGCTTCTAGGATCCTTTCCTTATTTTTGATCTTGGGTAATGTAATTATGATGTGTCTTGGTGTGTTCCTCTTTGGGTACAACCTCTTTGGGACTCTCTGAGCTTCCTGGACTTCCCGAAAGTCTGTTTCCTTCACCAGCTTCGGGAAATTCTCCATCATTATGTGTTCAAATAAGTTTTCAACTCCTTGGATTTCTTCTTCTCCTTCTGGCAGCCCTATGATCGTTATGTTGGGCCATTTACAGGTGTCCTGGAGGTTTCTGAGCCCCTCCTCCGTTTTTTGAATTCTTGTTTCTTCATTCTTTTCTGGTTGGATGTTTTTTTCTTTCTGCTGGTCCACTCTGTTGATTTGAGTCCCAGTTTCCTTCTTATCCCTATTGGTTCCCTGCAGATCTCTCCTCATTTGTTCAAGCAATTTCGATAATTTTTCATCGAAT
>PVJI01027734.1:0-17310 GCA_004026765.1 Micronycteris hirsuta
AGGGGAGAGGATGCAGATAACTGTAATTGAACAACAATAAAGTAGTTATTAAAAAAAAAGAGCTATGCAGGTGGAAACCCACATCCCCCGCAAATAATGACTAAGGCTGTGGTGGACTTCATCTCAGCAGACTCCAGTGTTTGCCACTGTCTTCTCTTTCTGGATCTGTCCCTGGTAATGTCAGATGGTGTCCTAGTCTAGCCCTAGTCAGCCTGTTTGAGACTACCAGTGATCCTCAGTCTGTGGCTGTCTCCTTCAGGCTTGACTGGTTCCCACTGTTTTGCCTTGCTGGCTTTCCATCAGCACAAGGCCCGGGAGTGGTTCATCTAACCTCTGAAAGCACTGCCAGTACTGTCTCCACCTGCCTCCGGAGGGGGCCTCTGGTGTCATCTCGAGGGTGGAATCCCTGGGTCACCTCTGGGGGGTACTGTTCAGTTTTCAGGGAAGATGGTGGGAGTGTTTCCCTGCCCACTTGCCACATGTCTTTGTCCAGATTATTTCCAATAATGTGTGGTGGTGTGACTTAGCTGCCCGTTTCCTGTGAGTGGCCAGTCTATGTAAAAGGGGCAGCAGCTCTTTCCTACTTGATGCAAATGGCAGCTCTGTATAAGAGCAGAGGCTGGACAGGGCCCAGAACAACCCTTGTGCCTTTCTCTAATCTCTCTGCTCTGCTGGTTACAGT
This sequence comes from Micronycteris hirsuta, assembly GCA_004026765.1. Taxonomy (NCBI): domain Eukaryota; kingdom Metazoa; phylum Chordata; class Mammalia; order Chiroptera; family Phyllostomidae; genus Micronycteris; species Micronycteris hirsuta. Next base: position 683 of record PVJI01027734.1, read on the forward strand.
GGATCCAGGCTGCGGAACAGTGTAGCCCACGGTGTCTGGTAGAAGTTCCGAAAGGGCCCTTTCAGAGCTTTTCCTTATTTCCCTGGTGGGTTCCTGAGCCTGGCCTTCCTGATTTGCAGAGCCTGTAATCCTACAGATGAGAAGACCTGCCTGGCTTCAAGGAAACTCAGGCATTCATCTCCTGGCCTTCTGCTTTCACAGGAGACTTGGACCCGAACTCTCCACTCTGCACACTCCACCTGCTCACCAGCCATGCTGGGTTGGGTCCTGCAGTCCCTTCGGCGTGACTCTATCACTCTGATTTGTTACCAGAGCCACTGTGTGTCAGCGCATGCATGCCCAAGCACTGAGTCCCTACAGAGTCTTGAGTCTCTCCTCAGCTTCTGTTTTAAAAGAGTTTCTATGAGGCCCACACATTGTGGCATTAAGCCCTGGGGTGCTTGTTCTCCGCATGCTCCACCTCCCACATTTTGCATTTTTATTCCATCTTTGTGTTAAATCTTTGTGTTAACTTCTATGTAAGGATTTGATTTTATGATACTAATCCTTTGGAGTTTATTGAGGCTTCCTTTTCCTAATTTATATTCCACTTCTATAGTGGGCAATGTGCCTGTAAAAATTTGTACATTTTTGTTAGAAAAAGTTTTATATCATCTATTAGCTCAAATTTATTATTGTGTCTTTGATATCACTGCTTATTTTTTAAAATTTCAGTTTCTGAGACTGGTAGGTGAAAATATCCAGCTATGATTGTTAATGTGTGTGTTTTCCTAACAGTGTTAAAATTTTTCACCTAATAATGTAATCTAAAAATAGAAGAAGAAAAGTGGACATAATTATTAGGAGAAGAAAGCAATCATAGTTGGATATTTTAACATACTCCTCTCTGTAATTGATAGAACAAACAAAACAGAAATAGATAAGTATATCTATTTGAAAGATTTGAAAAAAGTGATTTACAGACTTGACCTAGTAGAGACATTATCTATATGCATGTATATCTATATATCTATTTCTATACCTATATTTATACATCTACATATACATATACAATTTGTGGGATACAGTTAAAGTAGTACTAATCAAGTGGAAAAGAAGAAAGTCTGAAAATTAATAAGCTGATTATTTCATCTAAGATATTAGAAAAAGGACTGTAATGTCAATTCAAGAAAATAGTTAGAAAGCAACTGGTTAAGTACAGTTTTTTCTAACATATGTGTAATATTTTTTTTAAAAAAATGACCCTACTATGTCCAAAAAGCAAGTCTCAACAAATTGCAAAGGACTAAAACCATACAGAGCATCTTGTCTGACCACAGTGGAATTAAGCTACAGATCAATAACTAACACTAACTATAGAAATCCCACCCTGGATGAGTGGTTCAGTTGGTTGGAGCATTGTCCCATACACCAAAAGATTTCAGGTTCGATCCTGGACAGGGCATATACCTAGGTTGCAGGTTTGATCCCCAGATGGGGCACATAGGGAAACAACTGTTCGTGTTTCTCTCTCACATCGATGTCTCTCTATTTCTCTATCATCTATCATCTCTCTATCTCTCTATCTATCTCTCTATCTATCTATCTATCTATTATCTATCTATCTATCTATCTATCTATCTATCTATCTATCTATCATCTCTTCCATCCTCCTTCCCTCCCTCCCTTTCTCTCTCTCTAAAATCAATAAATATATCCTTGGGCGAGGATTTCAAAAATCCCTACATGTTTGAAAACAGTCAATTTAAAATAACTCAAAAATACAATAAAGAAATAATAACGGGAATTTGAAAATAATTTGAACTGAAAAACTATAAAGATAGCAAATAAAATTTGTGGGATACAGTTAAAGTAGTACTAATCAAGTGGAAAAGAAGAAAGTCTGAAAATTAATAAGCTGATTATTTCATCTAAGATATTAGAAAAAGGACTGTAATGTCAATTCAAGAAAATAGTTAGAAAATAAAATTTGAAAATAAACTTTACAATGATATTAAAAATACATAGTACCTAGGAACAACTTAATATACATGTGCAAGACAATTATTGGGAGACATGAAACAAGGCCAAAATAAATACAGATGTCATATTCATAGATTGAAAGGTTCAATATTGTAAATATATTAACACTCCCCTGATTTCTTGATAATTCAATGCATTTAAGTAAAAATTCTAACAGGTTTTATTTTGTAGAATCTGTCAATCTGAATGTAAAATTTATATAGAAAAACAAAGGTCCAAGAATAATTGAGATACTTCTAAAGAAGAAAGTGGGAGGATTTGCTCTGCCAAATGTAATTATAAGGCTATAATGATTAAGACAGTGAAGTCCTGAAGCAGAAGGATAGATAAATACATCAGTGGAACAGAATAGGAAACCCAGGACATCTTCACTCCAACATATTATCTCAATGATCCTTCATTTTTAGACCTTAATTGCATCCTGGTTATTCGCTGGAGACATAGCTTATCCTGCTGCCCTTCTCAGTGGAGACTTTGTTCTCTCATATACCATGGACCTTAGGGCTGGAAGAGAGATGGGTCTTCTTCACTCCCATGTTGATTATAGGCCAAATAATATCTTCCCTTTTGAGATTTCTGCCATTCTGCTATGTTGTCTTCTATGCCTCTTCATGCTATCATCTACTGACCTCCTAGTGATTCCATTTTATCAAGGATATGACAGTCTGGCTCATGGTCTTCCTCTGTCCCATCCTACCATGTTCCAGATGACTTTAACATTCACATTGATCAACCAGCTATTTGGTCTTCTCATTCAGTGAATTTCTCTACCCCATACTAGGCACACTATCCCATAGAAACATTCTGGGTTTATTTTTCACCTGAAACTATTCTACTTCTGATAGCATACATTAAAATATCCCAGATTACAAACTCCTAGCCATTCTGCTCTCATTCTTCTACTCTCTCTACACCTGTTCTTTGATCTTATTGAGATCTCCTTCCCTTGATCTACTTATTTCTTGCCCATCTGTCTTCTCCCTTTTATCTCTCTTCTCCTCATCGATTCAATTTGGTGAAATTCTCCTGTCTACTTTTTCTTCCTACTTACCTGCAGACTTACTAAGTGGTCAATACATCCACTACCACTTATCCCCCTATATTAGCAATATCTGCATCCCCACATCCAGTCACAACTCACATGCAATCAATTGTTGATTCTAAATTCTATATACTTCTCAACATGTCTTCTACTACTACCTTCAGCATTTCTCACATAATTTTTTGCTATAGTCTGCACTATATTGTTGCCCTTCTTTGATCCTTTCTTCACATTGCTTCCAGAGTGATACTTTTAAAACACAAATCACTCTTATAATTAAAACCTTTTGATGACTTCGTGTAGCCTTTAGGATAAGTTTGAACTACTGACTCTGACATCCAAGTCCCCTTCCTGCCTATTTACCTTTGCCTACCATCATTCCACTTCACAAAATCCTTTGCTCTAGTCACAGTGAAACATTGACAGTACTGCAAATGAAAAATATTCTTTCACACTTCTATGATTTTCTTTGAACATGTTGTTCCCTCTGTTTTGAGATTTCTCTTCCCCTCACCAATTTTCTAAGTAACTACTCATAGTTCAAAACTTAGCTTTCCTCATATTCTTGTGTGCTCACTTTGCATTACTATGGCACTTATCTAACTGAATTGTGGTTATTACTCTACTTACCATTACACTTTCAGGAACTGTGAGGTCAGAGATTATGTCTTGTTCTTTCTGTCTCTACTTGTGAGATCAAGGCCAGGTACATAGATGGTGCTCTTTTAATAAATTTTTATTGGTTAAGTGCAGAAATGAACTAGTGTGGTCTTTATGATACCTTGGTATAAGTAGTACAATGTTTTTCTAGGTTTTAGAGAATTATTTTCTCATATGACAGAGCTAAATAAGAGTTACCTCTTATTACCTCTTATTTTGTACATCCTCTTAGATGTGAGTTGACTAGATAGCTGTAAAGGCTGCCCAGATACCTGTTAGTTAGATATATCTTGGTAAGAGAACACATCAAAGTGAATCCTTGAGTTTATCAGTGAATCTTAAGAGAGCAAGAAACGAATTTGAATTTGACAAACACACAACTCTTGGAAGTCTGCACAATTGGGATATGTAAAGGAGATTTCTGTCAAGGAGACCCACCCAGTTTTGGGCCTCAGCATAGGAACTCCCCAATGGTTTAAGATATACCCTTTCCTCAGCCACACACTGAGGAGCCCAAAAGCCCAGCCTCACTGAAAGACAAAGTTGTTAGCTGCATGCAGCTGTGAGGAGAGTTGCAAGACACTGTATAAAGCTAAAAAGTCAGGAAAAAAGGGTTTTAAAGAAGTGAAGTCACCACTGGTCATTACTCTTGTTATATATGGACCTGGAACATAGAGTACAGAAAAAATAGGATGGAAATTGGCAACTTTTCTACAGGCCTTACTTTCCAGATATTCTTTCACTCCTTCCCCCTAAACTAGGAAGTTAGAAGCAGCAGCTCTCTTCTCATGGGAGTAAAAAGTAACATCTGAAAGAAGACACAACAATGGGAAGCCTCTTTTTGCCTTCTTTCTCAGTTCAAACCCAGCTTAGGCTAGAGTCTCCCTACTTAGAACCTCAGTCCCCACCTCAGCTTTATAGGGCTCAGGATCCAGGCCATGTAAGGTAGAGTACATGGCTTACTCACCATAGGCTCCTTCAGGTCTGCCTGATGACCATCAAGGGTACACAGGGCAGTATAGACCATAAGGGACCCAGAGCACCTAGGGAAGGCCTAAAGGTTTGTAGACAAGCCAGTCAAGGTCAACCCTCACAAGACAGATAAGAAAGGCCCAGGTCTCCTCTTCCTGTTCCTCTGAAACTTTTCTCTACTCCTTTGGATACCCACCTCATAAGTCTTAATTACAAGAGAAATACTAATGGATGAGGGCCAAGGATTGGATACTGGAAAGCATTAGACTCTAGGCTATCAAGGTTTTCTGTAATTAATCTTGGGGGCTGATTCTTAGCTTTGAGGGTTTGAGGGTGGGAGAAGCCAAGAGAAGAATAGGCAGAGAGCTGTCTTGGCTGTTCTGTTTATTTCTACTCCTTTAGTATTTAGTAAAGTAAATGATTGACTGACTGAATGGATACATGAATGAATGGACAAATGACTATAAGAAAGGGCAAGACTGTAATAATAAAAATGTCACAGAGAGCATAGAAAGGCCATAGCTTATCCAAGGACCACCAAATAAGTTGGTATTACTAGGTATCTAAAGTTGGTGGAGCCTTTTTGGGTAGATCTTGAGTATCACACTAATTTTGCATATAGTGGAGTCCACGTAATTTTCCTCACAAGAATGTGGCATGGTCAGAGTTGGGTTTTAAGATATTTAATTTGACAATAATGTGAAGAATATATATATGTGGGAAAAGAGATAAAAATAAGAGAAAAGTTAGTTTGTAAAGTAGGAGCAAATATTCAGGCACAAGTAGTGAAAGTAATGATACTGAAAATTGGTGAAAATATGGAGCAAGTAGAACTCTTATCCTCTGCCATTGGGAGTGCAAATTGGTACAACTACTTTGAGAGATAATGGACACTACCTAGTAGACTTGGGAAAACCTGATGACACAGAAATTTTATGTCTAACCATATACTCTAGATCAGGGTTACTGAAACTCAGCATTATTGATATTTGAGACCAGATAATTCTTTGTTGTGGATTCTGTTCTGTGCATTGCAGGGTATTTAGCAGCATCCTTGGCTTCTACCAACTAGGTGCTAGTAGCACCTTCACAGTCATAATAAGCAAAAATGCCTCCGGACATTGATAAATGCACCTTGGGGAGACAAGAATCACCTCAGGTTGAGAACTACTGCCCTAGAAAAACTCTTGTATATGGACATCAGGGGATATGCATGAGAAGGTTCATAGCTCTACAATTTGCAAAAGTATAAAACTAAAAACAGCCTACATGTCCATCAACATGAGCTTAAATTGTGAGATTTTCATATAATCAATAAGTATTCAGCAGTAAAAATTAATTACTCTGGCTACCCATGTCAACATAGATAAATCGCCCAAAGTTGGGAGAAAAAAGAAGGAAAAAATATAATACATATAGCATGATTGCATTTATATTAAGTCCCCAAATAGACAAAATGAAATAACATATTACTTAAGGAAACATAAAGTGAACATATATAGAAAAGCAAGTGAATGATGACAAAATTTAATATAGTGGTTACTTCTGGGAGGGAGTGAGGAGATGACTTAGGAAGAGCATGCCTGGGTTTCAGAGACATTGATTATGTCTTTAGCTCTCAAGGTTGGTGATGGACATACAGGTTTTCATTTTATTATGATGTTTACTGTTGTAGAAGCAACCATCATGGGACTTGCCACATCTCTTTGGGATTGCCCAATTAGTTCCTTAGGCCTGAAACATTCCTTATAGGAATCCAGTTGTCTGTTGGGCCCAGATTCTTCTTTCTTATCAGGAGAAAACTTTTCCTATTCTGGGTATGCAGTGAATGTCCTTGCATTGCTTAAGCATGAGTGACATATGGCACCTGGACAGCCCCACCAATATATCTACCTTTGTGAGGAAGGAACAGGGTGTTCACCTGCAGCTGAGGGGGATGTGTGCAGCCTATTGTCCTGTGTCAACTATCAGGAGGAACTCACTGACCATGGGAGACTTGTGTACACTACCAATGCTGACCTTTCCGTGTATCTTTTCCTGTGTGTGAGGAAAGCCTTGTTCTAACTGGTGACTTATGTGTTCAGTTCTCCTTGGAAACTCCAAACCACCGAGATCTGTGGGTTTTGAGTTCTGTTGAGCACTGTGATGATCTGTGTCATCCTCAAATTGGAAATCTTTACTTGAGATTGGTAGCTGAATCTTCCTGCTCAACATATACCTTACATATATGCCTATTCTTTTTTGTATATATGAATTATTTTATAATTTTAAAGGAAGTAATGGGGTATTAATTAAGGCAGAAAGAATGGAGAGGAGGGAACCAGAATCAATGACTAAATGGATGTTGGATAAGAGAGAGAGAAAAGCCAATCTTTAGGTAGTTCTCGAGTGAATACAAGAAGAGTTTTAAGCCTTTTTGTTCATAGATTTGGTAATGAGATCAATTGCTCCTTACCCTCTCAATAAACAAACATTATACATTGCTTAGACTTCTGGTAACTCTAAAGTTCATACCTCAAAATTTAATACATGAGTGAGTCACAGGACCTAACTACATGTCCTATACAATAATGGCATATTTAATAAGACTTTATTGTCTGAAAATTCTGCCTTTTAGACTTTTAAAACCTACTCATTTAAATTCTTTGAGGTCATAAGCATCTGAAAATAGGGGGCTTGGAATAAAAGTGATTGTTCATCTCTAACTTTAGTATCATTAGAATATCTCCAACTGGTACAAAAGGCTATCTCCAATTCTGGCACCCACCCTATCCTCCTTTTTACTCTCTTAGTGGTCATTCTCCAGGTACAGGAATGAAAAGAAAATGTGTGACCAAATTCCTTCAAAAGACTGAGCCATAACCAAGGAAAACACCAAAACCTCTTAAACTTTCCTGAGTGTGTGGGAAAGGAGAGACTGGCCTTTTCCTAGAAGATACACAAGGTTTTCAAGGTTGAAGGACTGAAGGACTTACTTAAAACATATTTTACCCATGTGAAAATAGAAAAAGCCACAAATATTTGGAGAAACAGGAAATACAGGAAATGCAGAAAATTGCCCTGATCCCATTTAGTGATGAACACTAGGGGACTTAGAGAAGTCTGATACATTAGCGCTGTATTGAACTGCTGAGAGCAGCAAGTCTAGCTTCTGTTTGTGAATGTGAGAGGGGAAGCAGGACCCAGAAAGAAAAGGCGTGATCAAGTTCCCCCAGCTACCCAGAGGAAGAGCTGAGGTTAGAGTCTAGATCTCAATGCTTTTGTTGTTTCAGAGGTTAAGATTCCCATAAAAAGCCGTGGGTGTTGGCTATTCTGAATGTTAGAGCTTCTAACTTCAGGAATAGTAACTTCCTTAGATTTGGTAGATTTGGTGAAATTCTCCCTTAATACTGGTGAGAAAACTGAGACCCAGAGAGGAAAAGTTGCTTTGTAAAACTGATGTCTACAGGGTAGGCCATAGGGAATGGAAGATGGATATAAGGTAGAGGAAAGCACAGGATGGAACCCACAAGAATGAGCTAGAGCCCTCAAGGATGGACTAAAACCCAAGTCAGTTCTTGTTACATCTGCCCTTTATGATATGGGTGTCTTACAGAAGTTACACATTTTGCCCTTTGTCATTGAGTTAAACACACACCTGGTCCAGAAGTCAGAGAAACTGATAAAGGACTCAAGGAAAGATGGAGCAGTTGCAGGCCTGGTTACTGCCTTATGCCAACGTGAGTCAGCAGATTAACAACGTGTGTGAACTACGAAATGGTGGCTACTTTCCTTCCACCTTCCAAATCTCCCACAAGAATCTCTCTTGTGCCCTCCCTATAATTTACAGAAAAGGCAATTTTGTGAAATGTAGTTCAGTTTAGCCAAGTTGAAACATTACAAAGCCTAGCGCTATGTGGAGACATAGACAGGGAATACTGTCTGATAGAGGGGGAGGGGATATCAGGTAGATGGGCATAGATGAAAGATGTGGAGTGGGGGAACCAGTAAGTATCCCAGTTTGTTAGATGCTTGAGTTATATGTAGGAAATGTGCAGATATTAACCTGAGAAAGGAGATTAGGACAATTTTAAGTGACTCTTGAGTGCCAGGGTGATGAAATTAATATCATAATGAGTGGAGAAATAATTGAATGTTGCTGAGCAGGTAAATGGCAGTTTTGAAAACTTAATCTGTCAGAAATTACAGGATGAATCAGACAAGGGGGAGATTCTGGCAGGAGAGAAGCTTGGTACAAAAAGAGGACTTGAGATAATTTCTGCTCCATTCCAGTGTTTTGGCATTGGAGAAGGAACAGGAACTGCTCACCTGCACATGACGTTCAGTTGCCAGCCTTTTTTCTCTACTTGATCTTATAGACCTTTTGCCCTAGTCATCAACTGCTCCAATCTCTAAAATATCCTTCCCCCTATCCAAGAGGTTTTTCAAACATTGGTGGTTATTCTGAAAATGAAAGCAGCAGGGTTTTCCTGAGAGAATGGGTTCCCAGCAATATCTCAATGGGTTGTTAGCTGGTTGTACACCCAGACCAATTAAGCTCTGCTCTGGGAGGTACAGATGGGCACATTTGCATGGGGCGGGGAAGAAGGAGGAACCCTCTATTTGCTTTGACTCTTCAGCTCTCATCTAAGTATGTGGTGGAGAGCAAGAACCTCACTTGCAGGTCCACCATACTTAGTATGCATTTTGAAAGTCCAACAAGATCAGGAACCCAGTCTCAGTCATGGAACTTGGAATCAGAACCCCAAGTATGCAACCTGGAATTAACCTTACTAAATGCAGGGTCCTGCAAAACCACTCTTCCTTTCAGAGCCTCAGTTTATTCATGTGTACAGTTTAAGTCATAATAATTTCCACATTGCTTACCTCACAGAGTTGCAGTAAGGGCCCCATGAAATGGCAGCTGTGAAAGAACTGGATAAACTGTAAAGAGCTGTGTAATGGGCTGAGTTATCATTGTTGTTATTATAAAAGAAGATCTTTATTTGGCTGAGCAATGCTGTGGACTCAGTAGTGCCTAATAAAGAATTCCTTGTGCTGATGCTGCAATTGAGCATTTTACTTCTGAGGAAAAAATACAGTTAAAAAACAAACTAGGTAACTTTCATTGTGAAGTAAAGGTAACTCAGCAGCCATCAGTGAGGGGACTTGGGAGAAGGGTTACCTCCTGCTGACTCCATAACCCCTTCATTTCCTTCTTTGGATGTATTTTAAGCCTTTGCCCTTCTCCCTTTTTCCATCAACTGAGTTCATCTCTCAGCTCACCTTCTGTACTTCTCTTCATTTCCTTTCCCCCCTAAATTTGTTCTCATTATCTCTCACTTTTTTCTGTTTACTAAACTCTCTTTGCTTTTCTTTGTCCATCTTTATATTTCACTTTGTCTCTCTCTGTCCGTCTTTATTCTCTGTTTTTCCCTCCCTCTTTTTCTCTGTATTTCTGTATCTCTCTCTCTCTCTCTCTCTCTCTCTCACACACACACACACACAAACACACACACACACACTTTTGAAACCAATTCTCTCTGCTGAGAGGCTCAGGAAAGAGAACCTTCTATCCAGTGTTGCTAGGCAACCCACTATCACATGGCCAGTCCCAAATTTTCTATTTCTTCAGAGCTCTGCTGCTCAGACTCTATATTATAGCTCACACTGAGCAGATCTGAGTAAAGAGAAAACCCAGTTGATTCAGTTGACCAAAGGTCTCAGCTTTGCTGTGGAATATCTATGTTGCTGGGAATATAGTACAGAAAAAAAGTTAAGGAAATAAGAACTATAACAAGATGACATGCATTCTTCAAACGGCTCTCCAGAGCAGGGAGTTCTTAACTTGGATCCATAGAGCTCCTTGATACATTATGAAGAGGCCACAGGTACTGCAAGATCCCTTGAAATATTATCCAAAATCAAATAGTTATGCTTATTTGCCTTTGTTGTTGATCTGAAGGTTTATAGCTTTTGTCAAATTCTGAAATGGAGAAGGGCTTTCTGGGAAGTCCTTACATGTGTTTCCAAATTTTATCAAGTTGTCTGTGCTGAATGTTTTCCATTGCTGGCCCCCATAACCAAGCATCATATTTCTCTACCCTCCTTTGACTTGCATGGGCTACTTCAGTTCCCCACCCCTTGCCCTCTGGCTTCTGTGGCCAATGGGAGGCACTAACAGAAGATCAAAGAGAGAAGTTGTAGGAGAGTGAGGACAGAGTGTTTATTCTCCTGGCTCCCTCTCTGCTAGCTTGCCAGAGGTTTGTTGCACCCTTCTACTGAAGATCACAAATACTGTCTTACAGCCTTATCCATATAGCTACTATTTCCTCTGAGTTCTGATAACTGCTATGTCTTCTTTTCCCTTCAGACATAGGGATAGTAAGGGCTCCAGTAATAGTCCCGGAAAACCTTGTTGGTTTCTTTAAACCATGTCCACACATTAGTAAACTGTCTCTTTAGTAAACCTCTTCAAATTATCCAGTTTGAAAGAGTTATATACTTCCCGTAGGACCCTGACTAATAAACTGGATCATAAAAAATTAAAACGTGGATGCAAGAGATGAAGATTTGGAAATTATCTGCAAATAGCAAATATTTGCATAGGTGTGACCATTTTCAAAACTCAGCTTTAATGGCCATAGCATTCTGTCTCAGATGTCTTAATGCCGTTCTACCAGGATTCATTGCCAGGGATGGAAGAAGCATGACTATTTGATGGTTCCTAACTCTAACATAATTCCAGTGGCTCATTTGGTGGTACTTGCCTCCACAGTGGTGACAATTTGAGATTAAGAGTGAACTTTGTAGCAATAGGTGTTTCAATAGACTTTTTAAAAACAGATTTTATTTATTTATTTTTAGAGAAAGGGGAAGGGAGGGAGAAAGAGAGGGAGAGAAACATCAGTGTGTGGTTGCCTCTCATATGCCCTCCACAGGGGACCTGGTCCACAATGCAGGCTTGTGCCCTGACTGGGAATTCAACTGGCGACTCTTTGGTTCACAGGCTGGCACTCCATTCACTGAGTCACACCAGCTAGGGCTCAATAGTCTTGATTCCAGTGGAATACGTCAAGATGTTTTTTCCTTAAAAATATCTTTCTTGGTTGACAGATGGGAGGGGGATGTGGTTAGATGGGTGTAAATGTGAGGGGATTAAGAAGTACAAATTGGTAGTTACAGAATAGCCATGGAGATGTAAAGTACAGTATAGGACATGGAGTAGCCAAAGGACTTAATACACATAACCCATGGACATGAACAAATGTGGGGATTGCCTGAGGGAGTTGGGGGTGCTGGGTGGAGGGAGGTAAAGGGGGATATTTGTAATAGCATAATCAGTAAAACATGAGGTCTGTCCAGAAAAAGTCCAGCCATCATTAATATAATGGGAATGGTTTGCATGACATTGATGTAGCCTGGCAGCCAAGGAGAGTGGGCTTTAATGCACATGTGTGAACAATGATGACTTCACAGTACTACTCAGTGAGAGCGGTAGATGCTGGGTGAGTAAGCCTGTGTACTATGTGGCCGTCATATTCAAAATGACTGAGCAAGTAGAGCAATGAATCTGCATCAAATTTTGCATTAAGCTTAACATTCCTCCGTGGAAACTATTCGGATGATTCAGAAGGCCACAGCTATAGGTAACTGGTGACTGGAAGATTTATCACAACAATGTACTTGCTCATGCATCATATCTCCTGCAGTTTTTTGGTGAAACATCAAATTGCCCAGGTGACTCAGCCTTCCTGCAGCCCAGATTTGGGAGAACTGTGTGAGGTCCTAAGGTGCCTTCTTTGAAGGGGACTGAGGCATCTTGTATCTTCTTTAATAAATGTCTCTATTTTTCATTTTACATGACTGGATACCTTCTGGGCAAACCTCATATAAATAAAATACTTTAAAAATACAATAAAATTTTTATTGTATTTTTTCCTTAACCATTTAATCCCCTTATACCCACCTCCCCTGCTGCAATCACCATACTGTTGTCAATGTCCGTGAGTCCTTTTTTCTTCTTATTCGATTCCTCCATTCCTTAATCTCTGCCCCCCCACCAATAGCTATCATCCTGCTCTCTATCTTTGAGTCTGTCTCTATTTTGCTTGTTAGTTTAGTTTGTTCATTAGGTTCCAAATATGAGTGAAATCATATGGTATTTATCTTTCATTGACTGCCTTATTTCACTTAGCATAATGTTCTCCAGGTCCATCCATGCTATTGCAAAGGTTAACATTTTTTTAATGGCTGAGAAATATCCCATTGTATAAATGTCTTATAGTTGTTTTATCCACTCATCCATTGATAGAAACTTGGGCTGCCTCCATATCTTCGTGACTGCAAATAATGTTGCAATGAACATAGGAGTGCTTATATTCTTTTGAATTATGGTAGTGTTTTGGTTTCTTAGGATATATTCCCAGAAGTGGGATAACTGGATCAAAGGGAGATCCATTTTAAATTTTTTGAGGTATATTCATACTGTTTTCCACAGTGGTTACACAAGTCTGAATTCCCACTAAGAGTGCAAAAGTGTTCCCTTTTCTCTGCATCTTGGACAGCACTTGTTGTTTGTTGATTTATTGATGACAGCCATTCTGACAGGTGTGAAGTGATATTTCATTGTTGTTTTAATTTGCATTTCTCTGATGATTAGTGACATTGAGCATCTTTTCATATGTCCATTTGCCATCTGTATGTCCTCTTTGGAGAGATGTTTATTCAGGTCCTTTTCCCATTTTTTAATTGGATTATTTGTGGGGTTTTTTGGTGTTGACTTTTGTAAGTTCTTTTTTTTTAAAGGTTTTATTTATTTATTTTTAGAGAGAGGAGAAGGGAGAGAGAAAGAGAGGGAGAAAGCAATGTATGGTTGCCTCTCACATGACCCCCACTGGGGACTTGGCCCGCAACCCAGGCTTGTGCCCCGACTGGGAATCAAACCGGGACCCTCTGGTTCCCAGCCCACACTCAATCCACTGAGCCACACCAGCCAGGCGACTTTTGTAAGTTCTTTATAAATTTTTGATATTAACCCCTTAACAGATATATTGGTGAATATGTTCTCCCATTCAGTGGGTTGTCCTTTAATTTTGTTGATGGTCTCCTTTGCTGTGCAAAAATTTTTAATTCAGTGTAGTCCCATTTGCTTATTTTTTCTTTTGTTTCTCTTGCCTTAGGAGATATATCAGAAAAAAATATTGCAATGTCCAAGATTTTACTGCCTATGTTTTCTTCTAGGATTTTTTTTTATGATTTTAGACCTAATATTTAAGTCTTTAATCCATTTTGAATTTATTCTTGTATGTGGTGTATGAAGGTGTTCTAGTTTAATTTTTCCGCATTATCTTTCCAATTTTCCCAACACCATTTATTGAATGAACTGTCTTTAGCCCATTGTATGTGCTTGCTTCCTGTGTTGAATATTAATTGACTGTAAGGGTGTGGGTTCATTTTTGGGCTCTCTATTCTGTTCCATTGATCGATGTGTCTGTTTTTCTGCAAGTACCATGCAGTTTTGATTCCTATGGCCTTATATTATAGTCTGATATTAGGTGGTGTGATTCCTCTAATTTGTTCTTATTTTTCAGGATCATTGTTGCTATGCAGGGCCTTTTGTGGTTACACATGAATTTTTGAGATATATGAGCTAGTTATGTGAAATACATCATTGGAATCTTGATAGGAGTTAAATTGAATCTATAGACTGCTTTGGGTAGCATGGACATTTTAATGGTATTAATTCTTCCTATCCATGAACAAGATATGTGCTTCCATTTATTTGTATCTCCAATTTCTTTCTTCAATGCTATATAATTTTCTGAGTACAGGTCTTCTACATCCTTGGTTAGGTTTATTCCTAGGCATTTTATTCTTTTTGTAGCAGTCGTGAATGGGTTTTCCTAATTTCCCTTACTGTTAGTTTGTTATTGGCATGTAAAAATGCAATTGATTTCTGGATATCAATATTGTATCCTGCTACTTTGCTCAATTCAATGACCAGTTCTAGTAGTTTCTTGGTGGAATATTTGGGGTTTTCTATGCATGGTATTATGTAATATGCAAATAAAAACAGTTTTACTTCTTCCTTTCCAATTTGGATGCCTCTTATTTCTTCCTCTTGTATGATTGCTGTGGCTAGTACTTCCAGTACTATGTTGATGAGAGAGGTAAAAGCAGATACACCAATATTAAGAACATTTATTGGTTTTGCTTGTTGAATATGATGCTGGCAGTGGGTTTGTCATATATGGCCTTTATTATGCTTAGGCTTGTTCCCTCTATTCCCACTTTGCTGAGACTTTTTATCATAAGTGGGTGCTGGATTTTATGGAATGCTTTTAATGCAGCTATTGATATTAACATGTGGTTTTTATCCTTCATTTTGTCTATGTGGTGAATCACATTTGTCAATTTGCAAATGTTGTACTAACCTTGCATTCCTGGAATATTCCCACTTGATCATGGTGTATAAACTTTTTGATGTATTAATATTTAGTGCTAATATCTTGTTGAGGATTTTAGCATCTATGTTCATCAGCAATATTGACTGTAATTTTCTTTGGTTTTAGTATCTTTATCTGGATTTGGAATCAGGGTAATGCTGGCCTTGTAAAATGAGCTCAGAAGTCTTCCCTCCTTTTGAATTTTTAAAAACAGTTTGAGAAGGAGAAGTGGTAGTTCCTCCTGGAATGTTTAGCATATCTCACCTGTGAAGCCTTTCAGTCCAGGGATTTTGTTTTAGGGCAGTTTTTTGATTACTGCTTCAATTTCATTAGGTGTAATCTGTCTATTCAGATTGATTGATTCTTCTCTGATTCTTCCTGATTTAGTTTTGGAAGACTGTATATTTCTAGGAATTTATCCATTTTGTCCATTTTGTCTAATTTGTTGGCATATAGGTCTTCATTGTATTTTTTCACAATTATTTGTATTTCTTTGGTTTCAGTTATTATTTTTTCTCTTAAATATATTTTATTGATTATGCTATTACAGTTGTCCCATTTCCCCCCCTTTATTCACCTCTGCCCCGCACCCATTCCATTCCCTGCCCTTTAGTTTTTGTCCATGGGTCATACACATAAGTTCTTTGGCTTCTACATTTTCTATACTATTCTTAACCTCCCCCTGTTTTCTACCTACTGTTTATGCTACTTTTTCTCTGTACTTTTTCGACCTCTCTCCCACTCCTACTCCCCTGTTGCTATCCCCCCATACCTTATATAAATCCCTTTAACATTTCATATAACAAAGGCTCTGTAATGATGAACTCCTTGAACTTGACCTTATCTGAGAAGCACTTTATATGCCCTTCCATTCTAAATGAAAGTTTTGCTGGATAGAGTATTCTTGGATGTAGGTTCTTGCCTTTCATGATTTGGTATACTTCTTTCCAGCCCCTTCTTGCTTGGAAGGTCTCCTTTGAGAAATCAGTGGACAGTCTTATGGGAATTCCTTTGTTGGTAACTGTCTCCTTTTCTCTTGCTGCTTCTAAGATTCTCTCCTTAGTTTTAATCTTGGGTAATGTCATTATGATGTGCCTTGGTGTGTTCCATTTTGTGTCCCGCTTCTTTGGGACTCCCTGAGCTTCCTGGATTTCCTGGAAGTCTATTTCCTTTGACAGATTGGGGAAATTCTCTTTCATTATTTGTTCAAATAAATGTTCAATTTCTTGGTCTTCCTCTTCTTCTGGCATCCCTATGATCCAGATGTTGGGCTGTTTACAGATGTCTCAGAGGTTCCTAAGCCTCTCCTCATTTTTTGAATTCTTGTTTCTTCCTTCTGGCCCACACCATTGATTTGAGTCCCAGTTTCCTTATCTTCCCTATTGGTTTCCTGCACATTTCAACTCATTTTCTTTTTTCTTTTTTTTTAATTAATTTTTTTTGTTTAATTACAGTTATTTGCATCCTCTCCCCTCCCCCCCCCCTTCCCCCCCCCCCCCCCCCCC
>PVJI01027735.1:0-17308 GCA_004026765.1 Micronycteris hirsuta
CCTGACAAGGCTCCTGGCTGTGGGCCACCAGGCTTCCAGGCAAGGCCTGAGCATTTTGGTCTACTGAGGGTTCAAGTCTGGCTCCCTTTTGAGCAAGGCCTCCTGCCACCTCAGCTTGATGTGAACACTGAGCACAAGCTGCTGGCTGTAGCCCAGGGTTGTGGGGAGCCCCAGGGCTGGGAGGTGTGGAGGCCTAGCTTGTTAAAAGAAAGGTGGGGGGAGAGGGCCCAAAGGGAGCCTCAGGCCTGCTGGGGCGAGTGCTCTGGGGAGGAACCGGCCCAAAGCTGGGGGAGCAGTCATGATGCCGCGGCACACAACCTGCTGGCCGTGCAGGGTCTGCGGGTGTTCATGGCGGGCCTGGCCGTGCAGTGGACATAAGCCCGGCCTGCTTGTTTTGACAACCCTTCATCCTTGAGGATTGAAGGGGGATTGCGGAAGGGGGGTCGGCAGGACCCTGGCCAGACTTGGAAGGAAGAGCCAGGATTGAAGGGAGGGGAGCCAGCTAGGCCGGAGGTCCCTGCAGGAATGTTTGAGGGTGAGCTGAGAGGGGAAATGTGAGCCCAGTCCGTTCCCCATTTCCATTGGGTGGACGATTGGCCCCCAGGGTAGGGGAGGTGGGAGGACCACTGGGCTGGGGTGCATGGCTGTGTTCTCTGGTGGGACAGTGGCAGCAGCTGTTGGGGTCACTCTGTGCACTCTTGGGTACCTGTGGGTGTTCCATGTGTCTGTGCCAGTAGAAGGCTCTGGTTTGAAAGGTGTGGTGTGTGTCTGTTGAGAGAAGGACTGTGTGTATCAGAGTGTCGATTTGTGACCATACTGAGGACTGTAACTGTTGAAGAAACTGTCTGTAATGACTGTGTGCCAGCGTGTTTGTGGGTGTAACTGGCAGCGTCGGCGTGGAGTGTGGCTGTGAATGCAGAACTGTGAGCTCCTGTGTGTCTGGCTGTTCCAGTTTCTAGGGTAGGGGGCGACAGGCAAGATCTCGGGGTGTCCAGGGACTCCTTGTGTCTTGTGTGTTGGGTGTGGTGTGTGCCCGTGGATCTTGTCTTGGACTGTTAGGGGGTATCTCTGGGTGATATGGATGCGGGGGCGGGGGCTGTATTAGTGATAAGGATCTCAGGGGGCTGCATTTCAGGGTGTTGAGAAGGGTGGCCAGCGTGAGTTGGTAACTACAGGGATGTCTCTAGTGCTGGGGGTGCAAATATCTCTGAGTTCAGGGGTGTGACAATGGCTGACCCCAAGGCTCTGAAGAAGGTGGCTGGCTGGGGACAGGCTGAGATGGTGGCTGGTGTCAGGGTGTTAGGGGATATGAGAGTGTGTCTTCAGATGTGAGACTGTGCGTGCCCCTTCTCAGAGCAGGAGGTTAGGCTGCAGCTGTATGTCCATAGGTATGTCCAGGTGTAGCTCGCCACATCCTGAAGCAGGATCTAGGAGAGTTCCTGGTCTCTGGGCCTCCTCCTCCTTCCCTCCATGGGTATGACTCTCTGCTGCCCTGGCCTGGGCTTTAAGCCCCTGTGTAAATAATGGGCGGGTCTCGTGGCCTGGCTGGGTCTGACCCAAGCTAGTCCACCCAAGGCCACTGCTCACCACCACCCACCCAACATCCATGAAGGCTCTGGCAGGGCAAGAGTGCTCCTGCCCCCACCAGGGTTAGCCTCTCAACCTCGCAGCCCCATGGGTGCAGCGGCACCCCCTGCAGCCACCCCAGCCCGCCCCTGGTGACGCTCATATTTTCCAGTGTTTAGATTTTATCCACTTTATTAATGAGGCAGGCGAGAGGCCTGAGCCTGGGGGGAAGGGGGGTGCTCCTGCCCGGCCAGGCGGAGGGGATCACAGGGGGCCAGGACAACACCCTGGGAGCACCTCTTTCTCATAGAGGAGCTGGGGTTCAGAGTGGTGCCCACCCATTGCCAGGATCACAGAGATGGGGTCTCTACCACCCCAGGACCCCAGCAGGCTGGTGCTGGGTGGAGCGGCCCCCTGGAGGCCTGAGTGGGCAGCCGGAGGAGGCAGGGAGCTGAGGAGCCGCCCCTGTAGGAAGGGAGGGAGGAAGCGGCCTGCCAGAGAGCTCAGGCGCAGCGGGAGGTGCAGCAGGCAGCAGGGACTGAGAAGCAGGCGATGGGGACCCAGTGTCCCAGGCACCACCAGGTAAGAAGGCTGGGGAGCAAGGCTCTCAGGCAGGGCTGGCGGGCAGGAAGGGTGGGGCCGTGGTTCCCTCTGCCTGTCCGTCCTGTGCTCCTTGACTCTCAGCCGTATCTGCCCCAGGGGCAGTTCTGTCCTCTCAGCCCTCACCACCGGGTATCAAGGAGTGGGTGGTCCTGGGTCAGCCTGGAGTCCTCTCTGGCAGGGACAGGGATCTGGCAGGAGCGGAACCCTGGGGCATCCAGGGCCAGGCAGCTATGATCAGGGGTAGGGCCTTAGTGAGAGACAGCAATGGAACTCAGAGATGGGAATGGGGTGAACAGAAGTGGGTCTGTGGGGACAGAGAGGTGGCCATGGGGACAGTAGTGGGACCATGTGCATAGAGACAGTGCATTGGGGAGAGAGGGGTCCTACGGATGTGGGACCGCAGCCCTGGGATCGGCTCTGCTGGGAAGGAGGTGGAATTGTGGGCATCACAGATGGGACTGAAGTAGAGGTGACACAATCGTCCGAGATGGGACTGGGGACCAGGAATTAATGCGGTGTAAATGGGAGGTGGGTCTGTGCGGCCCAGAGGCTGTGACAGACAGGAGGGCTGGAGCCAGGGGAGCCACAGTGAGGCTGGGAGCAGGAGCTGGGATGGTGAGAAGCCAGAAAGGAATAACGACCTGGGCAGCAAGGGTCATTGGAGTTGCCATAGGCTCACGTGGACTCTAATGCTCTGAGAAGAGACCATTAGCTGGTCCCAGCCCAACAGTGGGCGCTGTGCCCTGGGCCAGCCTCAACTTGCCCTTCTCTTCTCCTCAGCCCCACCCCAGCACCTGATATGAACCCTTACGGGCCCCTCAACCTGAGCCTAGCGGGCGACGCGACCACATGTACAGCGCTTGGGGCCCCCAACGCGTCTGCTGGGCCGCCGTCGGGCCTTGGGAGCGCCTCGCCGGCGCTGCCCATCTTCTCCATGACGCTGGGTGCCGTGTCCAACGTCCTAGCACTGGCACTGCTGGCTCAGGCTTCGGGCCGCCTGCGCCGCCGCCGCTCGGCCGCTATCTTCCTGCTCTTCGTCGCCAGCTTGCTGGCCACCGACCTCGCAGGCCACGTGATTCCGGGCGCGCTGGTGCTGCGCCTGTACGCAGCGGGGCGCTCACCAGCCGGAGGCGCCTGCCACTTCCTGGGTGGCTGCATGGTCTTCTTTGGCCTGTGCCCACTGCTGCTGGGCTGCGGTATGGCAGTGGAGCGCTGCGTGGGGGTCACGCGGCCTCTTCTGCACGCGGCACGCGTCTCGGTGGCCCGTGCGCGCCTTGCACTGGCCGCACTGGCCGCGGTGGCCTTGGCCGTGGCTCTGCTGCCGGTGGTGCGCGTGGGTCACTACGAGCTGCAGTACCCCGGCACATGGTGCTTCATCGGCCTGGGCCCAGCAGGCGGCTGGCGCCAGGCACTGCTCGCGGGCCTCTTCGCTGGCCTCGGTCTGGCCGCGCTTCTCGCCGCGCTCGTGTGCAACACGCTCAGCGGCCTGGCCTTGCTGCGCGCCCGCTGGCGCCGCCGCTCTCGACGGCAACCCCCGACCTCAGGCTCCGACAGCCGCAGGCGCTGGGGCGCGCGCGGACTCCGCTCGGCCTCCGCCTCATCCGTCGCTTCGGCCTCCGCTGTCCCCAGCGGCATCCTAGGCCGTGGCTCAGCGCGTAGAGCCCGCGCCCACGACGTGGAGATGGTGGGCCAGCTCGTGGGCATCATGGTGGTGTCATGCATCTGCTGGAGCCCACTGCTGGTGAGGGGCACACCGGCCCTTCCAGCCAAACTTCTTCCTTTGCCTCCGCTCCCACCTTGGCCCTTCCTGCCCTTTTCCATCCGAGAATACTTGGGTCCTCCCTCCCTTCCCCACCCAGGGCCCGCCTCCTCGAAGCCCTGCGGGACTGGGGAGCCCGCCCTTTGCCCTCTCCCTCTGACCTCCCATTCCTCCTCCCTGCCCTTCTATCTTTAACTTACTCCTTCTAGGTCCTGGTAGTTTCCCCGAACCCACACATGCCCCCTCCCCAGCCCCACCCCATTTTTCTTCTCTCAGCCAGTGCTCTGCCCTTCGCAACACCGGGACTTCTTTCTAGCCGAAGCCCCCCACCCTATGAAGGCCTTTGCTTTTGCCACGCCCCTTATGGTCCTTCGAGGGTCTTTCCATGAAAACACCCTTCACCCTTGTGATGCTCCACCCCTTCTCACAGCTCCCTTACCTTCCAGGCTCCCACCCATCCCAGCCCCATGCTTCGCAGGTCCCCTTCTTTCACACCCACCCCACCGCTCACACCCGCTTCTTCCGCAGGTGTTAGTGGTGTTGGCCGTCGGGGGCTGGGGCTCCAGCTCCTTGCAGCGGCCGCTGTTTTTGGCCGTGCGCCTCGCTTCATGGAACCAGATCCTGGACCCTTGGGTGTACATCCTGCTGCGCCAAGCCGTGCTGCGCCAACTGCTTCGCCTGCTGCCCCCGAGGTCCAGCGCCAAGGGCAGCCCCGCGGGGCTAGGCCTGACTAGAAGCACCTGGGAGGTCAGCTCACTGCGAAGCTCCCAGCATAGTGGCCTCAGTCACTTCTAGACGCACCTGGAGGCCCAGCAGCTAAGGTAGACCACTCTGGCCCAGGCAAGGTATGCAGCGCAGAGCCTTCGAGAAATAAAGCCATTTTACAGACCAGCCCAAGGCGACGTGTCCCATTGGGGCTGCAACACGTACGTGACAACGGCGTGGGGGGGGGGGGTTGGCAGAGGCACAGGGTGCTCCTGAGGGCACAGTTGCGGAATTTGCCACGCGGGGACCCAGAGACGCCCGACGCAGAGCCAGAGACACAGGAGCCTGTGCAGGATGTGGGACCGCAGCCCCGGGATCGGCTCCGCTGGGAGCAGAGCGATAGCTGTAGAGCGCCTCTTGCCGCTGCCGCTGCCGCTGCCAGGACTGACTCCCGCAGCCATCTGCCCATTGTGGCTCTGAGCTCCCCAACACAGCCCCAAGACCGTACCCCCAACCACGCCCTGTCACTGCCTCTAATTCCAGACGTCCCTCAACACAGCCCCGAATCCCATCCCTTCGTGGCTTGTCCGTGCTCCCCACCATAGCGACAGCCCCGAGTTCCCACCCTCCCATGACCCTCTTCAGATAACCCCCCCCATAACCCAGGACGTCTCCTCAGCGTTCCCGACGCCCTGCCCCCCGCCCCCATCTCTGATCACGGCCCTCCATTCCCATCACTGTGAACAAGAAGAGCCTGGGACGCATGGAAAGAGCAAACCCCAAAGGCATTTTTAAAAACTACTAACAGCTGGGTGGGAGCAGGGACAGGGGACAGGGCTAGCAGCCCCCCGCCACGAAGTCAAAGTCCCAGAAGGCCGCCTGCTCCGCGGCAGTGAGGGGCCGCGCATCGCGGGGCGGGCTCAGCGTGGGGGCCTCTCCTGTGAACTCTTCGTCGAAGTTGCTGACATCCGTGCGACCCGACAGCGTGGGCACGAAGGGCGGCGGCAGGCGGCGGGCCAGCAGGGCATCCCAGCCCAGGGTCTGCACGGGGTGTGGGGGAGGTCAGTGTGGGCGCTGGGGCAGGGATGGCTTGGGGGGCCAGTCCTATGCACCCATCCAGCCCTGGATCTGTGAGATCTATCTAATGAGTTACAAGATAGAAGGGCAAAGTAGGGGAAACTGAGCTCAGGAAAGGTCACAGGGCGAGCGTGGGGAGCCCTGGTGATCCGGGGAGCGCCTGGGCTTACACACACAAGGCGGTGGCTCCGACCAGGCTGGCCTGGAGTAGGCCTGGGTGTATGGGGGTCAGTGAGGTGCCAGTGTTGGAGGTGAAGCAATGAGCTGTTATGCAGGTTGGGGAAGGGGAGATGGCCAGGCCCTTGAGGGGTAGGGGGTGTCCTCACCCTGAAGAAGGGCTGTTTCTTCACATCCTCTGCATCCCTCTCGCTGGACCCCAGCCTCCGCTCCGGGTTCCTCCGCAGCAGCTGGAGCAGTGGGCCACTGTGTCAGCCTTCCCCTCCCGGCCCCAGAACCCTCCCCAGGCCCACCCCGGCTTGGAGGGTCCTCACCCTGCGCATGATGCCAATGGCTTCGGCCGACAGGAATCGGGGGTAGCGAACCTCATCGTTGACGATGCTGTCAAATACTTCTTCCTCATCATCCCCAGGGAAAGGGGACTGGGGACAGGGAGAACAGAGTGAATGAACTGGGCACCTCCTGGGCCTAGGCCCACCCAAGCCCTCTGCTCTGGCTGCACCTCACATGAAGGATAAGTCCCCATTTTACAATTTGCAAATTGAGGCCAGGGGAGAGAAGCCACCTGCCCCTGATCACACCACGTGTGGTGGAGCCAGATTCCGACTCCACCCCTGGGCACACGCAGGTCCCAGTGCCATCCCCAGAACAAGCAGGGTGGGGGCAACCTGGGGCCTTACCTCACCAACCAGCATCTCATAGAGCAGCACGCCCAGCCCCCACCAGTCCACAGCCCGCGTGTACGACGTGTCTGTCAGCACCTCGGGTGCCAGGAACTCCGGGGTTCCACAGAACGTGCTGGTCCGGTCCCCATAGCCCATCCCTGCGGCAGCAGGGACAAGTGAGGTTACTAAGGAGTGGGGTGAGGGTCCAGGCAGCCTTGTCCCAGGATCAAGGGCGGGGTAGTGAGATAACCTTGGCAGAGCTGGGGACTCCATCACCCCCTTCCCAACTCTAATGCCCACAGACCCCCACCCAGCCCCTCACCCTCCTTGCAGAGGCCAAAGTCTGCGATCTTGACATAGCCCTCGGTGTCCAGGAGCAAATTGTCCAACTTCAGGTCCCTGTGAGGGGTTGGGGGATGTAAAAGAGGGATGAGTGGGAATGGGGGCCCTGCCGGAAGCCCGAGGCTCTCCAGCTGGCAGAGCAGGCAGCACGTGCACACATGCACACACACCTGTAGACAATCCTGTGTTCGTGGAGAAACTGCAGCCCCAGCACCACACAGGCTGAATAGAAGCTGCAGATAGAGGCTGGTGTGAGGGAGCAAGGTCTCTCCCCACAGAAGATCATATAAATCCGGTTGTCAATCCTCAAAGTACCCCGTGCCCCCACACTGCAGGAGCTGGGGCAGACAGGGTCTCCAGGGGAAGGAGCGGGAAGGGGGCTGAGGCATGGGGTGTGGGGGCGGGAGGCCAGGGGGCGAGGCTCACACGGCACGGGGCTCAGAGAAGACGTCGCTGTGGATGTGCAGCATCAGGTCCCCACCCGCTGAGTACTCCATCACGAAGCATACGTGCTCTGGTGTCTGGAAACAGCCAAACAGGTTCACCAGGAAGGGGTGTCCCGCACTGGTCACCGCTGCCAAGATCCTCTTCTCACACATGAGGCTGGGCAGGGCGGGGACAGGGGTCAGAGGGCACCACAGCTCCCTACCCCCAACTCTCACGCTCTCTAGGTCCTCAAGAATTGGATATTTGTTGAGGGCTTCTAATGGCTGTGCAACCTTGGGCAAATTGCTCAATATCTCTGAACCTTAGCGGCCTCATCTGCTAAACAGGCACCTAGAATCCATCTGACATCCTAGTAACAAACCCCCAACTTCCTTTTGGGGAGGTGGCAGGGGTGAGCTGATTGGAGCACCCCATCTCCCTGGCCAGGAATTGATCAGGAATGAGGAAGCCAAACCAGTGGGGCTCACTCTGCTGGAATTTTTAAAAATGATTTTATTTATTTCTGGATAGAGGGGAAGGGAGGGAGAAAGAAAGGGAGAGAAACATTGATGTGAGAAACATCGATCAGTTGCCTCTCATATGCGCCCCAACCAGGGACCGAACCTGCAACCCAGGCATATGTCCTGACTGGGAATCAAGCCAAGCTACCTTTCACTTTGTGGGATTATGCTCAACCAACTGGGCCACAGTGGTCAGGGCTCTGCTGGAATTTGTAAGGAAGAAGGGCTAAAGCTGGTGGATGAGCCTTAAACTGTTGGGGTGGGGGACATCTCTGTCCCCAAGAAGGGTCTGCAATCAAGACCCATACAGGAAAGTAGAACAGACATCTGAGCACCTGGATACAGCCATGTCTGAAGGTAGACACCCCTGGATGTTTCTGATCCAGTGCAATAAATTTCTCTATTTGCTTAAGCTTGTCTGAATTGGGTTCTTGATTAACAAAAGGATGTCAAGGTGGTCAGTGTTCCCACCAAGCATTTACAGGGGGCCAGGCACTGTGCACAATGCTCTAGATTTGGTCTCTCATTTAACCCACCTGACTACCCTGCAAGAAAGGCATTATTACTCCCCTTTTATAGATGGGGAAGCTGAGGTTCAGAAGGGCCTGCCCAGGATCTCTAAACATGTCTGTGGCAGAGATGGGATTTGAACCCAGGGCCCTGACCCCAAAGCAGAGAAAATGCAATGGCACCATTAAGAGCACAGGCTTCAGGGCCTGAGTCCCTAGATTTGAATAATTCTGGACCTGATGCTTACTGGCTGTGATCTCAGGCAACTTGCTTACCTTCTCTGTGCCATCAGCAGAATGGGAGCAATGACAGTATTTACCCCCTAGGGCTGTTGTGGGGGACAAATGAGTTACTAAATGTATAGAGTGGGTGTTTTCTAAGGGTTATTATTATCTTAAGTGCTAGCTTAATTTCCCAGGAGAGAAGACTGATGTTCTCAGAGGGCCTGAGAAGGGTCCCCACCTCTCAACCTCGTCTCGGGCCACAATGTCCCCTTTCTTCAGAGCCTTGATGGCAAACAGCTCCCCGCTGGGCCGGAACTCAGAAAGCAGCACCTGGAACCACAGTGGGCAGGGGGGGCCTTAGCAGCCAGCCCAGGGGTCAAGGGGTATAGACTCCCAGCTCTTCAACCCCTTGCCCCATCTCACCTTCCCAAAGTGACCCCGGCCCAGGACTGCCAGGAATTTGAAATCTTCCAGGGTCAGGGGTGACTTCCGGAGAGGGCTGTGGAGAGAGGACACTGGTGGGGATGGGGAGAGTGGGCAGGGGTGGTAGGTGCTGGGCAGGGGAGGGGTGTCACCTGCACAGGGTGGGGCCTGGGGTCTCTTGGGTCTCTGACGGCAGCTCAGATATGGAGGTTGTGTCCTGAACTGGTGCACTCTGTGGCAGAGAGGGAGTCAGAGTGAAGGAGGTCAAAGGCACCCCATAACCACAAAGCCACCAAGGTTCTTGTCACCTCTCTGACCTCACCTCTCCTCCTGCTTGCCCCCTCGTTCCCTCCCCTCTAGCCACAAGTTCCTCTCAGTGTGTCCTGAACAGACCAGGCATGTTTCCACCCCTGTACCTTTGCATGCACTGTTCCCTCTGCCTAGAACTCTTTTCCAGACACCTGCACAGCTCCTCCTTTAGGCTTTATTCAAATGTCACCTTCATAGGTGGTCAGCTGACCACTCCATTAAATAAGTAACAGACTCCCCCAACATGAACACCCTGTCCACCTTCTCTGCTTTGTTTTTCTCCCCAGCACATTTCATGCTGAAACATATTTTATCACTTATCTACCTATTCCCTTTATTGGTATTAGCCCTTTGGAGTCACCTAATTTTTTAAAATTTAAAAATATGTATTGATTGATTTTAGAGAAAGAGGCGGGGAGAGAGAGAAACATCAATGATCGGCTGCCTCCCAAAGGCAGCCCGAGCAGGGACGGAACCCGCAGCCTAGTCACGCGCCCCAACTGGGACCTGTACCCTCAACTTCTTGTTGTACGGGACAGCGTGCCAAACAGCTGAGCCACACCGGCCAAGGCTGGAGCCACTTAATTCTTTATAGCACATGTATATGTAACTTTGAAAAGGATCAAAATGAATAGTTTTATGGGGAAAAATTTACCTACTGGTCCATCATCCTCCACTATCAACACTGTTCCAAAATTTCAATCAGTGCAAACAGGCTGAAACACGGTCCTTTCTTGCCTCAGCTGCCCTCCCTGGAGCCAGCTGCTATTAATGATTTCCTGAGCATCTTTCTAGATACATTTTTATACCCACATGAGCAAAAGTGTTGGTACAGGCTCCGTTTTTCTTGCAGCCACTATTGACTATATTCCAATCTTGCCTCTCCCACTGGACAATGTCTTAGAAATCATTCTACGCTGGCACACTAAACCAATTTCTTTGTTCCCAGCTGTGTACTATTCCACCTTGTTATTTATTTAGCACTAGTTCCTATGGATGGACCCTGAGTTGTTTACACTCTCCTGCCCTCACAAAGCTGCTGCAGCGCACATCCTGCTTGTGCGTGTGTGCAGGTTCAGGGTAGGTGTCCAGGAGTGGGGTTTCTGGATCGGGACAGTGTCCATTTCTACCTCGGTCAGGCAGGCCCTCCCAAGTGGATGTAGTGACTGGCACGCCTCCCACTGGCTGCTGTTCTCCTGCCTCTCTCCCAGCCATGGGTGTTATCTGTCACATATATGTCCACATCGGTCCCCCTGCCTACACCCTGGGTGGGTAAATGCTCTTTTCTTTTGTCTGTGTGCTAAGGATGGTCTTTACGTTTTTAGAGGAATTGGAAAACAATCAAGAGAATAGTTCCTGATCTATGAAAATGAAATAACATTGAAACTTGAATGTGCATCAGTAAGGTTTTCCCAGAACGCAGTTACGGCCATTTGGATACGTAAGTATTGTGTGTGGCTGCTTTCCACAACGGCAGTGATGAATAGTTATGATTGAGACTATCGGGCCCACAGAGCTGAAAATATTGATTATATCACCCTTCACAGAAATATGCTGACCTCTGACTTAGATCAAGATGCAGAATATTCCCATCACTTGGCAGGCTCCCCTGTGTCCCCTCCAACATTAACCACCCCTCCACCCGGGCCGAGTTGCTCAGCTGGTTGGAGCACCATCCCATACACCAAAAGGTCATGGGTTCGATCCCTGGTCCAGAGCATACCTAGGTTGAAGGTTCAATCCCTGGTTGAGGCACATATAGGAGACAATGGTCAACATTTCTCATACTGATGTTTTTCTCTTTCTTCCTCTTTCTCTCTTTCTCTCCCTTTTCCTCTCTAAGCATATCCTTGGGTGAGGATTTAAAAAAAAAGAAATAAAACCACACCCCACCCTGCCCAGAGAAAACCACTATCTAGACTTTTTTTTTAACTTATTTTTTAGAGAGATGGGAAGGGAGGGAGAAATAGAGGAAGAGAAACATCAATGTGCAAGAGAAACATGGATCAGTTGCCTCTCGCACACACCCCAGCTGGGGATCGGGCCTGCCACCTAGGCCTGTGCCCTGACCAGGAACTGAACTGGTGACCTTTCACTTCAGGAGGTGATGCCTAAGCAGCTGAGCCACACTGGTCAGGGCTTGATGCTCATTTTTACAGGGCAGTGCACTGAGCACAGAGATGTGAGGTGGCTTGGCGTGGGTCACACAGCTAGGAGGTAGCAGAGCGGGATGGGGACCCAGGAGGCCTAACTCTTGAGCTCACGTTTTTATTGAATATAAAGAACTAGACCCAGGTTCGGCCATGGAATGCTGTGTAACCCAGGAAGCTCCTGGTGGTCTCTGGGCCTTCAGCTGGGAAGGAGGCACTCTGGTGCTGCCTAGCTAGGCCTAGGGGGAGAAAGAGAGAGATGCTTACCAGACTCAGTGGGCTGGAAGGAGGGCCCAGAGGGCTCTTCTGCGGTGAGCTGTTTGAATCAGCCCCGAGGTTCAGCTTCTCCACGGATATGTCACTGTAGTACAAAAAAGAAGGGTGTATTTGGACCCAGCACCCTGGGAAGCAACTGGGGCAGATGGGATCCCCACAGCCTTCCCTCCTTACCCTGTGGACCGGGCCTCAGATGCAGGAGAAGCCCCAGGGCTGAAGGTGCCTGTGGCTGTGGCATTGGGAATGAACCTTCGAAGCAGCCGCACCCAGGTGGCAACGTCGATGTTCATCTGCCTAGCACGCTGGAATGCCTTCCCTGGGGTGATGAGCAGTGTCACACTCTGCGATGCTCCAGGGGCCCCTGGCCTCTCCCTCGCCCCGCCCCGCCCACTCACCTTGCTGCTTGGAGAAGATTTTCTTCTGCCGTCGAAGCCGGGGTATCCTCTCAATGACAGGATTGCGGAAGGTGACCTGGGGAGAGGGGTCAACGGGTACGGATCCTCACCCACCTCCAGGCACCTTGGTGGAGAAGCCCTCAGAACACAGGTGTACACACCCATGTTTTGGGGGTTCCAATCACTGTGGCATTGCATCGTATTAAGGGGTTACAAAACCAATCCATCACTTGGCAGGGCCACCCCCTAAAGTGCCATATTGGAAAGATAAGAAGCAGGCAACCAAGTCTTTCTCAAGGGGTGGGGAGGGGGTGTGACTCAACAAGATGCATGTTCAGCTCTAGCAAACAGGTTCTACACCATCTAGTGCCCTGGTTCCCAAGGGCAGTTCGGACCTGCAGATCAGCATTACCTGGTAAGGTGCTAGAAATGCAGATCCTTGGGCCTCCGACCTGGACCCACTGATTCAGAAACATTGGGGGTATAGCCCAGCGGTCTGCGTTTTAATAGCTCTCCAGGTGATACCATTGCCCACCCAGGTGGGGCAACCACTGGTCTAGCTGAATTCGCCCAATGCCAACACATCTTCTAGAAAGTGCTGGGTCTCAGACAGGTGTCACTTTATGTGTCCAATATGGCTGCCACTAGCCACATGTGGCTATTCAAATGAAGTATAATTTAAATAACATTAACATCGCAGTTTCCCGGTCCCACAAGCCATGCTTCAAGTGGCTAGTAGACTGGCAGCTGCTACCCTGAACGACGCAGACACAACACATTTCCTTCCGCAACACAATGCAACTGTCATTGGCTCATGGACAACAGAACCGCATGAAGCTCTATTGGACAGCATTTGGGAAAAGCATAAAACAAAATCAAATGCTGTAGTTAAACCTTAAAGGCTTCCGAATTTGCCCCCAGGGCCAACCCCCACCATTCTCGCTTGGTTTTGGTTCCTGACGGGAGGAGCTGCCCTGCCACCGAGGTTTCCTTCCATGGGCCTGCACTGTGAGATCATGTAGGAGCTGGCGCCCGGCAACAGGGCTACAGGAGATACGTGAGTATACATAACACAGGGCCCATGGTATGTTAGAGGCAAATTTTAAAATATTTTTAAGATAATTCTGGCTAAAAGAAGGGGCCAGGGACCTTCCTTTTCCGTGCCTCAGTCTTCTCTGTCAGCTGCGCATTTGGTTGTTGTGAGGACTGAGAAGTTAATATCAGCAAAGCACTGGGGCAAAGCTTGACTCATACCACAAGGGGTTAGCTCGACCATGGCCTCTCAACCAGGGGACACCGGCAGCGCGGAGACAATGTGGCTGTTACAACTGGGGGGTTGCTACTGGCATTCTGGGGGTGGAAACCAGGGATGCTGCTCAATACCCGACCGTGCGCAGGATGGCCCCCGCAGCGAGAATGATCCGGCCCCCCCAATGTCCACAGCACTCAGGGCGGGGCGGGGTGCCCTGACTCGTGCCCTAGCACCCCTGCAGAAGGAATCTCTTGCTCTTCAGCAGTGGCTCTGGTAGCACATGTTGCCGTGCGCCACAACATGTTATGTTTGTCTCTTCTAGCTAGACAAAATTTTGTGATTTTAATTTTTATTTAAATCTTCCCTCAAAATAAACCAATCCAAGCATAAGTCGTGTCACTGATGTGACTAATTACATGTGCTTTTCTTCAAGATTCTGAGAGCAATTGTAAACATATCTTTTCTTTCTAGAAAACTAGGAGCTACAGAGGAAGGAAGAATTTCTCAGGGTTGGGGGTTGGGCTGTACCTCAGCCACCAGGCAGCCCTGGGGTTCCATATCCAGCTGGACCTCATGCCTCTCGTTGTCCAAGAAATCTTCCAATTTCAGGAACTTGAGGGCGCACAGGCCCCGCTGGTCCCGCCAGAACACAGCCAGTTCCAGTTCCCGTGCCTCAGGGGAAAGGAAGAGGACTATCATTTGGTGTGTCCAAGGCCCAGAACCCTCCTCCTTCACACCCCATTGTCCCCCAGCCTAGCTCACCCTCTCCAGCTCCAGGGTGAAGCTCTGGTCCCAGGCATTGGGGCCACACGGCTTCCAGGGTGTCTGTCCCACCACTGTGTTATCCAGCTTGAGCACAGTGCTAACCTCGCCTGGAACGGGATGGGGGCGGCGGTGGGTCAGGAAGTGCTGCAGTGGGAGTATATCTCTTATACCTTATTAAATATTTTTACCATATTATTTTCTATCATCATTTTCTGCTATGCTACCTTGATAAAGGTTTACAGTTCTACCTTTCACATTAAGGCCTTTAATCCACCTCTAGTTGATTTTTATATACGATGTGAGGTAGGGATCCAAGTTCACTTCTTTTCTTTTTAAGATTTTATTTATTTATTTTTAGACAGAGGGGAAGGGAGGGAGAAAGAGAGGGAGAGAAACATCAGTGTGCGGTTGCCTCTCATGGGCCCCCTACTGGGGACCTAGTCTGCAACCCAGGCATGTGCCCTGACTGGGAATCAAACCAGCGACCCTTTGGTTCGCAGCCCGCACTCAATCCACTGAGCTACACCAGCCAGGGCCAAATTCACTTGTATGCTGTATGTACATTCCAGCAATATACCCCTAAGTATTTACCCTAGAAAAATGTATGCAGATATACATCAGGAGATGCATAAATACAATGCTTATACAATGGCCCCAAACTAGAAACATCTCCCTACCCACTAACAGGAGAAGTAATATATAAATGACAATTTAGTCTTATCAATTGAACCAAGAAATTGTTGATATTCAACTATTTTGACCTAAAAAAAAAAAAGACATCACTTTGATATGGCTCAGTTTAAGGCAATGGACTATTAAACAGGAGTACAAATGAATGAATGAACTATAGTTCCATACAATATGGATCTGTCTCCCAAACGTTGACTGAAAGAAGCCACTGCTATGCAATACATTTTGTATGCTTCCACATACGACAAGTTTGAACATCAGCCCTAGATGGTGTAGCTCAGTGGATTGAGCACGGGCCTGCGAACCAAAGTGTCACGGGTTCAATTCTCAGTCAGGGCACATGCCTAGGTTTCAGGCCAGGTCCCCAGTAGGGGATGCATGAGAGGCAACCACACATTGATGTTTCTCTCTCTTTCTCCCACCCTTCCCCTCTCTAAAAATAAATAGATAAAATCTTAAAAAAAAAAAGAAGTTCAAACATCAGGCAAAATTAAACTATATTGCATACATAGGTGCTAAAATTACAAAGCAAAAAAAAAAGATAACCATAAAGTCCGAAGAGTAGCAACCTCTAGCACAGAGGAAGGGGCTGGAATTGGGGAGGGTGCCTGAGGGGTCTTATAGAGAGTTCTGTTTCTTGACCTGGGTGGTGGAAACATGAGTGTTTGCCCTATTGTTATTCTTCTTTGATACACACTATTTTGCGTGTATATATGTATTATGCATATATAAATATACATATAAGCTTTTTTTATTGTGGTAAAATTCACATAAATTACCATCATAATCATTTTTAGGAATACAGCTTCATGATATTGAGTTTATTCACACTGTGACCAACCCTAGAACTCTTTTCATCTGCTCAAACTGAAACTCTGTCCCCATTAAACATTAGCTCCCCACCGTCCTCCCCCCGTCACTGGGAAGCACTGTTCTCTCCATCTCTCTGAATTGGACGACTCTAGATACTTCGCATACGTGGAATCGCACAGTATTTGTCTTTTTGTGACTGGCTTCTCTCACGGAGCCTAACGTCCTCAAGTTCACCCATGCTGTAACATGTGCCAGCATTCCCCTAAGGCTGGATAACATTCCATCGCGTGGTTACGCCACATTGCGTTTATCCATCTGTTCATCAGTGGACATTTGGGTTGCTTCTACCTGTTGACCACTGTGAGTTGTGCTGCTGTGATCACAGTGTACGAATGACTTCTTCAAGACCCTGCTTTCAACTCCTTCGAGTATGCACTCAGAGGTGGGGCTGCTGGGCGCGTGGTCATCCCATGTTTAACCTTCTGAGGATCTGTCGTGTTCTTTTCCACAGTGGCTGCACCATTTTTCATTTCAACCAACTATGCACAAGGGTTCCAATTTCTCCACATCTAATACCTGATGTTTTGTTTTGTTTTATAGTATCCATCTTTTTTTATTTTGTTTTAAATTTTTTATTTATTGATTTTAGAGAGAAAAGAAGGGAGGGAAAAACATCGATTTGTTGTTCCACTTATGCAATCACTGGTTGATTGTTGTATGTGCCCTGACTGGGGACTTGAACCTGCAACCTTGGTGTATCAGATGATGCCCTAACCTACTGCGCTACCTGACCATAGCCTATAGTATCCATCTTAATGAGTGTGATGTACTCGTTTGTTATAGTGTTACAAATGTGGGGCATCCCAGGACCCCACCCCCACCACACCTCATCCCCTGCCCCCAGGGTTCTTGACGCCTACTCACTGGTGTTCTCAGCTTCTGCTTTGAGGCTGCTCCGGCCACTGAGGCTTCCACTTCGGCTATAAAGGCCCCGGGCTGGGCGGCTCAGGAAGGGGGTGCGGCTGTCCGGGGTCCCAGGCCCTCCCGTTGAGAATGAGGAGTTCCAGGGGATGGTCTCTGGAAGGTCCTTGCAGCCCACCACACGCACCTCCAGGGTCCCTGAGGGAGAGTCAGGATCAGGGGGGATCACATTTGGGCAGGTTGAAGGGAGGAGACCCCGGGTAAAGTGAACATATACAGAAGCAGCCAGCATGCAAGTGGGAGCTGGTGAGGGATAACCAGAGTGGGGCAGAGGGTCTGATGTAGGGGTGGCTATGGCCAGAAGTAAGAAATATGGGACCAGGGAGAGGGGATGAGGCTGTCATGGGCCACGCTGGGGAGGGGCTCCAGATGCTGGCATTTAAGGACAGAAAAGCGGTTCAGGACATAGGCTGGAAGTCCAGGCAAGGAGAAGCAGAGTAGAACTAGGGAGCCCAAGTATGATCAAGAGGGCTGATCTGAGGTCTGGGGAAGGTGCTGAGGTAGGTGCTGGGGCCCACTGTAGGGCTGGTCTGGGGAGAGAGTGGCTGAGGAGTCTAAGGGGGGTGGGGTTGATGCTGGGTCAGAGGTTCAGCGCTGATGGTTCTGAGAGTGAATGGCTGGACTGGAGGACTATGGCTGCAGGAAAAAGATCCAGATGGGGAGGGTGGGGGAAGTGAGA
>PVJI01027736.1:0-17315 GCA_004026765.1 Micronycteris hirsuta
ATAGAAGCAAATCTTACTTTTCTTCAAAAAGAGGCACACCTCTCACTCTGCTGGGTCACCAGTGGGGGACCGACTCAGTCTTCTTTACAGTTTGGGAAAGTCAGGGCTTTGCTTGCCTGCTTGCCTTAGTTCTCCACTGTCCTTGGGGGTTTTGAGCACTCTGTGAGGAGACAGAGCGATTCCTGAGCACTCTCTCTCGCCCAGCCTGCAGCCCGTTCCTGCCGTGTGCTCCAGGCGGTCTGTGTCCGTCCTGCTGCTCTCACCTGAGCCTTGCAGTGCCCTGGGGGCCTGTCTGGGCCCCTCTGCCTCTCCCTGTCCACGGCCTGTCCTGTCCGTGTGCAGCTGTTAGTAGCCAGTTCAGAGCCCAGCTGGATTCTCCTTATCCAGATCTATAGCAGTTGCTCCTTCCCCTACTGTGAGAAGGGAAGACTTCTCGAGGAAAAGCTTTTAGTACTCTAGAATTTACCTAATTCTGGCTTCTTCCTCAACCCTCTGATGGTGTTTTTAAAAGGAATGATTTTTGTCGCTTATCTGCCAGGCTTGTTCGTACTTACAGAGTGAGAGCAATGGTCTTTTGCAAATTTGTACATTGTAACTAAAAACAAAAATTCAGTGATTCTATTTTTAACAAATTCAGTATTCATGGGATGTTAAGAGTTATACTATTATCTATTTAAAAATGAGTTTTCAGAAAATCTCAACACATGTTAAGGTCATTTATTGTTAAACATATTCTAAAGGGAGGTATAAGTAAAATTTCCTTTTAATTTCTGTATTCAAACATGAGCAGACAGGGTTAGACCGTGATTCTGTACTTGGAGCACACTTGGTGTGATCACTGCAGCCAGAGCCACTGTCACTGCAGGAAGTGCACCCACGGCGAAGCGGCTCAGGGCCGCTGGGCTGCAGCGGTCAGCTCCCGTCTTGGTGAGGGGCCAGAGAGTGGCGGTTCCGGCTCGGCAGGCTTCCCCCGAGTGTCCTGATTTGGTTTGGCTTGTTCGTCTTTACAACCTTTGAAAGTATAAAAACCCTACAGGAACAGGCCCGGGACCAGGGCAGTTTGCTGACCCCAGGACTAGGTGGTCTTTACAGTAAATTTTGGTCTTAAGATTATTTTGAATTTTTCTAACGACAGTGCATTTGGAATAGTAACATGTGAAAATGCATTAGAGGATCTAACCATAAAGCGTTACAAAGGCCTCAACGGGTAATATATTTTATTGTATCTGAAGATACATAGACTTACATATCCCATCACATTTAGAGAAAACCTTTTTCTCTCTCTTCTCTTTAGGAGTATAAACCACCAGGAACCCGTAAACTTCATAATATCCTTGGAGTGGAGACAGGAGGGCCTGGTGGGCGTCGTGCAGGGGAATCGGGTCATACCGTAGCAGACTACTTGAAGTTCAAAGACCTCATTTTAAGGATGCTTGACTATGACCCCAAAACGCGAATTCAACCTTACTACGCCCTGCAGCACAGTTTTTTCAAGAAAACGGCGGACGAAGGCACAAACACGAGCAACAGCGTGTCCACGAGCCCCGCCATGGAGCAGTCCCAGTCCTCGGGCACCGCCTCCAGCACCTCGTCCAGCTCAGGTCCGTCCGCGGGCGCGGGCGCGGCTTCTGGCCTTGGCTGTGCGCTTCACAGAGTGGGGTTATTGTAAAGTGTTTCCAAGTTTGTTAATGGGGTGGGGAGGGATTATTTTACCTAAATCTGGTCTTTGTAGTTAATAAAAATTCCACCTTCCCCAGAGCTTCAGTGTGAAATTACACATGTAATAAATTCTGCTTGGTAGCTGAAAACAAAACTATATTAACCAAATTTTTAAATTGTTTTTTAAATGGAAATACTTTGTCCACATACTTGAGTTTTCCAGTAACAAAATTAAATTGATTGGTGGTTGATGTGAAAAAACTTAATCAGGGAGTCAGGTGACTTCCTCTTAATGCAAATTGTTTCTTTGCTTTTACACTCAACGCTCTTTGGTGCTGTGACCCTGCAGGTGGGTCCTCGGGGACCAGCAACAGCGGGAGAGCCCGGTCGGACCCGACGCACCAGCATCGGCACAGCGGTGGGCACTTCTCAGCCGCCGTCCAGGCCATGGATTGCGAGACACACAGCCCCCAGGTGAGCAGTGCTGGGCCTGTGTGTCTTGAGAATGATTGTCGTGGGCTGCAGGGGTCCACGGCGGCCTCCTTCGTGGGGAAGCATAACTTACCACTAAAGCAGCACAGCCATGGGATTTTTCCCCTCCTGTGGAAATAGTGAACAGTGGTTGGGTGCAGACCAGCCATTGCCATTGTCCGCCCCGCCCCGCCCCCACGTCTCCCTCACGGGCTACAACCACATTTCTGGCTTCACCCTGTTTGTATTTTCACTTTACACTGGGGGCTGAGACGTCAGGGGTTAGTAACTTTCCCTGGTCTGCCTCTTAACAACAGCACCCCACCCCCCAGTGATCTTCCCCCACCCGAAGTCCTGAGTCAGTTTGTGGTCTGGTTTTTGACTCCACAGTGTTTGGGGAGGGGGTGCAGGTTTTTCCCTTTTAGTTTTTTAAGCCTGCTAAAGAAGGGGTTCTCGCTAGTCCCACAGAGCACCGTGTTTAGGGTGCTTTATAGTGAGAGGCTGCTGTGTCGTTTGACGTAAAACTGCAGCTGCTGACTTTCATTCCCAATTCTCATGACTCGGGCTCCTGATGCCGTGGGGGACGGCCACACACATCAGTGAGGCCGCTCCCACTGAAATAACGCTCAACCACGCTCCTGGGCCGTCACCCATGCTGCTCAAGTCATCACGTCTCTCCCCCGCTCCTTCTTGTGCAGACTTTTCTCAGAAACCTCCAGCCGCCCCTTCTCTGTTCTCGCTCACTCCTTTCTGTGTGAGGAAGAGTCTTCCCACAGGAGCGCCCCCTCGGCTCTGTGTGAGCCTGTCCACTCCTCTCCTGCCCTGTTTCACTCGAGGCAGAGGTTCTGTACTGCTGGGGGCCAGTCCCCTGGGTGCCCTGCCCTGCCCTCCTGTCTTCACCAGGACTTTGCACTTCACCTGGCCTTGGCTCCTGTGTGGGCAGCCCCTCCTCCTCCAGTTTCATTCTCCACTGACCCTCAGGAGAGGCGGTCAGTGAGCTCGCCTTGGGGTCAGTCTGAGATGAAAAGTGGTGTTGGACAGGGTACAGTTTTATTGTGCTTATTTCTTTTTAGGGATGAATTTGCACAGCTCCACAGACCCAGTAGTATTTTCGGAGGACTTTCTGCCTGTTTTTCTACTGGATTGTTTTCAGTTGTGGTTTTTGAATTTTGGTTCTCAATCCACCTGCGTTGAATACTTTTTAATTTCTTGCAGAGCCGTGCTGTTTTTCATAGTGACTGCACCAGTGTACATTCTCCAGCAGCGCATGAGGGTTCTCTTTCCTCTTCGCCCTTGCTAATTCTTGTGGTTTTTGTTTGTTTAATAGACATTCTGACTGGTGTGAGGTAATATCTCATTGTGGTTTTGATTTGCATTTCCCTGATGATTAATATGATTAATGATGTTGAACATCTTTTTACGTACCTATTGGCCATTTGTATGCGTTCTTTGGAAAAATGTGAATCAGATCTTTTGCCCATTTTTTTCATTGGATTGTTGTGGATATTTCGTTTGTTTGCTATTGAGTTGCATGACGTTTTTTAAAATATATTTTGGATGTTAATCTTTTACTTAATATATGATGTGTGATACTCATTTATTAGCTATTATGTGTAATACTCACTTGACATGTGTTGTACCTGTTCATTTTGTTGATGGTTTCCTTTGCCGCATAGCTTCTCAGTCTGGTGTAGTCCCACTTGTTTGTTTGCTTTTGTTCCTTTTACATTTTGGTGTCAGATTCGAAAAGTCCTTACCGAGACCTCTGTCAGGGAGCTTCTGAGGAGCTTCTTCTGCGTGTGCTTTCTTCTAGGAGTTTTATAGTTTTAGGTCTTATATTTAAGTCTGCGATACATTTTGACTTAATTTTTCTGTATGGTGTCAGATAGTGGTCAAAGTTTTTTTTTTGGCGTGTGGCTGTCCAGTTTTCCCAGCACCATCTATGGAAAAGACACTGTCCTTTGCCCATTGCACATTCCGGACTCCTTTGTCATAAATTAATGGATTGTATATGCGTGGGTTTCTATCTGGGCTCTCTCTTCTGTACTGTTGATTTGTGAGTCTGTTTTTATTGTCTTTATCATACTGTTTTAATTACTGTTGTTTTGTAATATAATTTGAAGTCAAGGAGTGTGATGCTTCTAGCTTTGTTCTTCTTTTCTCAGTTTTGTTTTGGCTATTTAGGGTTTTTTGCGGTTCTATACAAATTTTAGGATGATTCTATTTCTTTGAAAAATACTGTTGGAATTTTGGTATCTCAGTGAGTCTGTAGACTGCTTTAGGTAGTATTGGTATTTTAACAATGTTGATCTTGCCAGTCCAGTTCCACGAGCATCATTCTATTTATTTGTCCTCAGTTCTTCCATTAGTATCTTGTAGTTTTCAATACAAAAGGATAAGGCTTTTACTTCATTGGTTAAAATTTCTAGGTATTTTATTCTTTTTGATGCAGTTATAAGTGGGATTGTTTTCTTTTTTTAAAAGATTTTATTTACCTTTTAGAGTGAGGCTGGAAGGGAGGGAGAACAGGAGAGAAGAACATTGATGTGCAAGAGAAACATTGATTGGTTACCTTTCACACACCTCCAACTGGCCCACAACCCAGGCATGTGTCCTGACTCGGAATCAAACCTGCAACCCTTTGGCTTACAGGATGACACCCAACCCCCTCAGCTGCACCAGTCAGGACATGATTGTTTTCTTTATGTCTCTGATAGCTTATTATTAGTTTATAGAAATGTGAATTTTTGTGTATTAATTTTTGTATCTTGTACTTCTGCTGAATTCGTTTAACAGTTTTTGATGCCTTTAGGATTTTTTGTGTATATAATTTGCAAATAGTGACAGTTTTGCATTTTACTTTCCAAGTTGAATGCCTTTTATTTTCCTTGCCTAATTTGGATTTGTGGTTATTCTTTTGATTTCTTAGGAGAGTAGAGTGGAAAGAGGCAAAGGTAAAGCGGGAGTTGACAAGGAGGCTGTTGTGTTAGTATAGGCAAGAGATGGCGGTGGCCTGGGAGAGCATTGGGTTGGAGACAGGGAACTGTCCAGGTTTGGGGTCCACCTCGAAGGTAGCATCAGCACTGTTGCTGAAGGTTTTGGTGGGGGAGGAATGGTTGACCAGCTGGATGGATAGCAGTGCTTATGTTGAAGCGGAAGGGTGGAGAGAGGAGGGGCTTTAGGGAGAAAGTGAAGAATTCCTTTTGGACCTGTCAGACACTTACTGAGCTATCCTATTTCAGAAAAAAATTCACTGACCTCTAGCATAAGGAATGCTTTCAGGGAAAGAAAGTGGCCTGTGAAATACCTGAACCTGTTTATGTATATAACTTGATAAAAAGTATAGCTTTTATTTTATTTTATTTTAAGATTTTACTTACTTATTTTTAGAGAGCGAGGAAGGGAGAAAGAGAGGGAGAGAAACATCAATGTATGGTTGCCTCTCACATGGCTCTCACTGAGGACCTGGCCTGCAACCCAGGCATGTGCCCTGACTGGGAATTGAACCGGGACCCTTTGGTTCCCAGCCCGCACTCAATCTACTGAGCTACACCAGCCAGGGCATCTTTTTTTTTTTTTTTTTAAATAATTGTTTTTGAAAGATTTTATTTTTATTTATTTTTAGAGAGAGGGGAGGGGAGGGAGACAGAGAGGGAGAGAAACAGCAATGTACGGTTGCCTCTCACATGGCCCTCACGGGGACCTGGCCCGCAACCCAGGCATGTGCCCTGACTGGGAATTGAACCGGGACCCTCTGGTTCCCAGCCCGCGCTCAATCCACTGAGCTACACCAGCCAGGGCGCTTTTAATAATAACATATCTTGCACTCTTGAACATGTTTGGAAATTTGCATTATAGAACTGTCTAACATATTACCAGTTCCAAAACCTTCCCCTTTCTAGTTCATGTAAATGCTAGTGTTGTAGCTTTTGATGGAAGATTAAAACTTTGAAACAGAACTCTGTATAAACCTTTTTAAAATTTATTCTTGCAGGTGCGTCAGCAGTTTCCTGCTCCCCTTGGTTGGTCAGGCACTGAAGCTCCTACACAAGTCACTGTCGAAACTCATCCTGTTCAAGAAACAACCTTTCATGTAGCCTCTCAACCGAATGCATTGCATCATCACCATGGAAACAGTTCCCATCACCACCACCACCACCACCATCACCACCACCACCATGGACAACAAGCCTTGGGTAACCGGACCAGGCCAAGGGTCTACAATTCTCCAACGAATAGCTCCTCTACCCAGGATTCTATGGAGGTTGGCCATAGTCACCACTCCATGACATCCCTGTCTTCCTCAACTACTTCTTCCTCTACATCTTCCTCCTCTACTGGTAATCAAGGCAATCAGGCCTACCAGAATCGCCCAGTGGCTGCTAATACCTTGGACTTTGGACAGAATGGAGCTATGGACGTTAATTTAACCGTCTACTCCAATCCCCGCCAAGAGACTGGCATAGCTGGACATCCAACATACCAATTTTCCGCTAACACAGGTCCTGCACATTACATGACTGAAGGACATCTGACGATGAGGCAAGGGGCCGATAGAGAAGAGTCCCCCATGACAGGGGTTTGTGTGCAACAGAGTCCTGTAGCTAGCTCGTGACTACATTGAAACTTGAGTTTGTTTCTTGTGTGTTTTTATAGAAGTGGTGTTTTTTTTTTCCAAAAAACAAAGTGCAAAGCTGCTTGAATCAGAAGGAGATTTAACACACTGAACCGCTACAAGAGGGCAAAGCTGACGTGTTTTTTGTTTTTGTTTTGTTTTTTTTTTTTTTAACTTGAAAAGATTGCAAAGGGACAATGAAGTTTTTAAAAGAGCCATGTCCACACCCATCTTCATGGATAGCTCAGAGAGGTCCTCTTTCTGCTTCCCCCATTTTAACTTGCCACATCCCAGTCCTAGTGGGTTTTTTGTCTTTCTATTCCACAAAAGTTAATGTTCAGATGTTGGTCTTGGTCATTTGCCAACTAATTTTAAAATAAAAAGGCACTGCACATATTTGCATAAAGGGCCCCATGAGGGTGTTTTTTTCTTTTTTTTTCTTTTTTTTTTCTGTTTTTTGTTTTCGTTTTTGTTCTGTTTGGGGTGGGGGTGGGGAATTCGGGTTTTTAAATCCTAAACACACTCGGGCACGGAAATGCAGTACTGTAAGGAA
The DNA here is from genome assembly GCA_004026765.1 of Micronycteris hirsuta. Classification (NCBI taxonomy): domain Eukaryota; kingdom Metazoa; phylum Chordata; class Mammalia; order Chiroptera; family Phyllostomidae; genus Micronycteris; species Micronycteris hirsuta. The sequence continues at coordinate 7,299 of PVJI01027736.1, forward strand.
GAGGGCCTCCAGCTCGCACAGACGTCACCTTCAGCTGTGTGGAAGGGGCGGCTGTACCAGAGTCTGTAAGGCACAGGAAGCATGCTAAGTGGCGGGGATCAGAACTCTCCTGTCTGAACCTACTGAGGAGCGAAGCAGCAATTACATGGGATCCCGTGGGTCTCCCGTTGGCGAGGCCCCAGTGAGATAGGCGTGGGGCGTGACTGGCCTCCCGACAAGGTGCACTGAGAAGCAATCAACGGGTCAGTCGCGGCCAGTCCTGGGGAGGTGTGAGCGGTGGTCTTTGGGATAGCCTTTGGCCTTATGGATTTGGACTCGACATTAGAAGAGCCTGCCATTTCAGATGCAATCACTTCTGGACATGCTTTTGCAGACAGTCCTTAATGCTGAAAACACAGAGAATGGGTAATTCAAGAGGCCTTTCTTTTAAAATAGACTTTTGTGACCCACTAATTGTAAGGTATTGCAAGGTCACTTTGCGTGTGTCATAAAGTTGACTTCCTTATTGGTTGAAGGTCACAGAGGTAGTGGTTTGCTTTGATGGAAATAGCTACAGCTGTGTCCCTTCCTGCTTTTTACTTTTTCTTTTGCTTTTTCTCGGCACGTGGTATCTCCACCATTTCTTCTGCACAAAGATGTCTTCTGTTCATCCTGAACATTTTTAAAAAATGCAGAATTTTATGTGACTGCTTTTTTGCCTCACAATTATGCTGTGAATTTTACAAAAATTTATTTTCTTTTTTGATAATTTATTGTACCAAAGCTGTTTTTATAGCACATAGATGTCTGTAACCAATAATGTAGCAGTTCTGCACTTTGACACAAGGTGTAACTAGACCATTTTTAAATGTCAGTTGAAATTATGGCTGTACTATTGCTTAAACAAAACTGGAACTGTTGTCGAATCCATAGCCAATACACTTACAGCAATCCGTGTACTGAACATAATAGATTGACATCTAATTCAAGACTACAGCATCTGTTCCATTCTGAATGTGTTGAGGCTTCTGAAGGGAGCGGGGCACTGGATCCAGAAGCTGTGGAGCCAGCCGTCGATTCTTGTGTTCCTGAGTAACCTGCTTGTACACTTGACGGCAAGACCTTGGTTGCACCAACAGGTCCAAGCGAGAGCACAAGTAAAGCGAGAGTCTCCTGCGTGACCTGAGCGAGCAAGCAGGCTGGTGTCGAACAGGTGCCTAGTGTCGAGATGATGCTGCCTTAATGTAACACAGTCTGGCAGTTGCTAAATTTGTGTTGTTCCCATTTTAAATTGACCAATTTTAGGGTGTTATACTTTTGAGCGGTTGAATTGGGAGAATGAAGATGAGCAATTTACCTGTCCAGGATCAAAAGAAGCCTAGAAAAGAAGCAGTAATCTACCTCTGCCGATACCCTGTTCGAAACAACTCAGCAGAACACCACATTGCTTTTTACCGGTCAGTTCCAGGTGGCTGGCCGGCTCAGTTTTTTTTCCGAACAAAAGCAGGTTTTTATATGTAAACAGTAACAAAAGAAAGGCTTAAAACTATGTGAATGTGAATGGAAACTGGGAAATACTCATTTTTATATACCACAAAATTTTTTTGTTATTAATCAGGAAATCCATATTTATTTTGTAATTAAATGTCAAGCCTGTGGATGATTTTTGAACTTGGTAGTTCATAAAAGTTTACAGTGAATAAAAGGATATCATCGAGTATAGCAATATCAAAAGGAATTCAGTAGTTACTGCTGTTTAGGAATATAAGGTAAAGATACTTATATGGGGTCAGGTCATTTTTTTCTGTGCTGGTTGCCACATCTTAAAAAGCACCAAAAATCAAAAGCAGTTTTTAAACCGCTATTTACATAAAGGAAATCATAAAATCCAATGCTTCTGCATACTGTGTTATGTTACAGTCCAGTTTTGTGTGCTTTACTACACGGTTTGGTTACAGGACTTCTGTGCATTGTAAACATAAACAGCATGGAAAAGGTTAAATACCTGTGTGCAGATTGTAAGATCTGGTCCGGACTTGCTGTGTATATTGTAACGTTAAATGAAAAAGAACCCCCCCTTTGTATTATAGTCATGCGGTCTTATGTATGATAAACAGTTGAATAATTTGTCCTCAGACTCTTTACTATGCTTTTTTAAAATTAACTTAAGAACGATGTAAACACAGTAAAAATCTTCCTATGCAATTCTCCTGACCCAGGTAACGGTCTGGCAGGTATCCTGAGCATAAAGGTTCGTGGCACATGCAAGAAGGAAAGCAGTTGCATTGACCCAGGCTCCAGAAGTCTCGGGCGGTAAAACTGGGAGGTGGAGCAGACCGTTTTGATTGTTACAGCTGATTTTGTACGTGAACGATTACTGCATCACGTGGTGTCTGAGCCGAGCGCCTACAGTTCGTGGCGGTCGCCGTGGGCGAGAGCTCCGACCTGCCGGGAAGCGACAGGGAATGCAGAAACGCCGTGCCCCTCCCCAGGTCCTCGTCCCGGGGCCTGGCGGGGACTGCTGTGTACAAAGTGCAGAACTCTGCTACGGTGAATGGATTACTAACATAAAGTCTTCTCTTTTTATAAATTAACTTGCATAAGTATATATTAAGGTGGCTTACAGAAGGCAAAAAAGTTATAAAGTGTTGGTTGTGAAAAGAAGCTTCCTTCAGGTTTTTCTTAGAGTGTGAGCATTTTACTTAGGTAATCGCACATTGTATATCATACTGGACTTCAAAAACTGAGGCTTATTTTTATTTAATGACTATTACAACTACATGTAAAAAATCACTAAGGCTGCAATAATTCTCTAAGGCCCACAAAACGACCGTGTGTTTGCCACTGTGCCCCCTTTTCCAGGTCCTGTGTGTTAAACTTTCTGTCACAAGTCTTACGATAAGGAAATGTATTGACAGAATACACCAGCGGGATAGCAGATGCCCCGATTTCTCTAGGTTAGCACTCCTGTTTCCTTGCGGCCTGCCTTCGCTGTTAGCAACACAATACAAGTTCAGTACTCACTTTTGTATCCATTTTTGTAGTGGCTCATTTCAGATACAGAACGTGGTCTTCGTGCCGTCCGTACATGGAGAAAGTGTGAAATGTTAAGGTCAAGGTCGGGAGGTGACTGATGCTGGTGTATACTCAGAGTTTGTAGAATCCTACTTGGGACGGCTGGGGACCTGGCGGTGGGAACCTTGGGCGCCAGAAGAGGAGAACAGAAGTCCTCGTTTTCTTAGCCATGGCCCTCCTTCCTTAGACTTGTTTCCCAGGGGAGAACACGGGGCAAGTAATTTTTAGTTAACAAACATCAAGGGAAGCCTTGAGAAAGTTGCTCATTTTATTCTGTATCATCCCTCTTAAGGCACAGTAGGACCCTGTCAGTGCGTCCCCTGAGCATGCTCAGGGCTTGCACCCCAGACTAGGAAGGCTTACGTGTTGCTATGTTTAATGCCCTGGGTATTTTTTGTGGGGGTCAGCAGGAGAGAATGTGCGTGTGTGTGCGTGTGCACGAGTGAGAGTCTTTGTCTTCGGCGTTATGTCCCCTCAAGGTCCCAGAGTTAGCTGTCCACAGTGAGAAGGGATAAAGAACCAGGGAATTCTGGCATCACCACTGCAGGGGATAGTACTCACTTGAACCGCGCACAGTATCTGTCATTGTGAGGTTTTTCCAATTCCTTACCTTAGGTTTTCTTCAAAGATAGGTATTTAAATGTCCAATGAAAACCCTGACATAAACACGTAAGCACGTAAAACTGAGAATCTAGAACCGCACAGGTCTTGATACATAGTGTCTTTGCCTGAGAACAGTTGTTTTTCCATAATTTCCCGTCTTCAGGGTGAGCCCAATGAGAAGGCAGAGGGGCGGGCCTTGGCGCGTGCCTGTCGGTCTCAGCACAGTGTAGCTTCCCTGCGGCCTGCAGTGGAGCTTGAGTGTGCTGCTTGAGGGAGTGAGGAGGCACGGGGGCCTTGGACTTACTTCCTTTTATTGTCACCAGGTGACATTGTCCGGCCTCACCTGCATTCTGAAGGAGCCAAGTGACAGGGTGGGAACCCAGTGTGCTAATGCAAAGCCGCAGAGATGGTAGCCAAACTTTTGGTGCTGGAGGAGGAAATGGGGCAAAGGGGTGGAGCGCTCCCCTGTGCCCTGTGGAAGATGGTGCCATTAGGTGGCCCTGTTGTGGACACAGTTCACCACGTGCTCTCAGCTCTAGAAAGATCATCAAGGTTTTTGCCACACAGAGAAAGGCCACGTGGGTATTACATTAAATGTTTTGTCTGTTCAACCATAGTTTACTTGGTTCTTACCAATTAAATTTTGAAAATTGCTACCTTTGGGAATTTGGGGGTTTTTCTTGAAAATATTCCCAGCGTTTACTCATTACTCACCATAATCGCCCCTGAGTTCTTGAGCTGAAGCTGCAGTAAAAGTGGGAGGTTCAGAGCTCAGGGAAAAGTACAGTGGCAGGTCCTGGGTGGTGGCAGTCCTAAGTCGGGCGGAGCCAGTGGCTAGCACAGTACCACCCAGGCAGGATGTGCGAGGGCTGTATCCGAGGAACAGCTGCCGAAAGGGGAGAACTTACACCAGAAGAAAACATTGAATTGGGGAAGAGAGAGCCCAGGAAGATGGATGGGTGAACTCTCGATCATTTGCCTAGAAGTACTGTGTAGAGACAGGTGGGAATTGGGCTGTCGGCGCCCTTTGGCCCAAAAATGACTCCTGGTGCTTTCACAGGGTTATGTATTTAAAGACTGTAGCATCAGCCCGGTTGGTATAGCTCAGTGGATTGAGCGCGGGCTGGGAACCAGAGGGTCCCGGTTCGATTCCCAGTCGGGGCACATGCCTGGGTTGCGGGCTGGGTCCCCAATGAGGGCCATGTGAGAGGCAACCATACATTGCTCTTTCTCCCTCCCTTCTCGTCTCTCTGAAAATAAATAAATACTTTAAAAAAAATTAAAAAAAAAAAAAGACTGTAGCATCATACTGTAGAGCGACTAAGGAGAAAGCCCGGGCTGTTGGGGAGGAGAGGACATCCTGAGCGGGTGAAGCGTCAGTAGTGAAGTTAAGGCACAGCTCCCCTCTCGCTGACCAGCAGTGGGTAAGCAAGACCTAGTGAAAGCGCACGGTGGTTTTGGTGAACTCTAGGTAATCTTGTCAGACCGTTGAATCTGTGCTTGTCGACTAAACAGGAGTTCTCAACCCCGCCACACACCAGACTCGGCCTTAGGGTCTGCCCACCACACCCAGAGCTCGCGATCAGACTCGAGTGGGGCTGGGCGCCCCAGTTCACGACTCAGCCTCGCAGGTGACTCCGCAGCTGCACCCAGGCCCGACTCGGCCGGCAGGGAGGAGCAGGTGGCTCACCTGGCGGTGCGCATTAGCATTTTAAAGTGTTTTTTTATTGAAGTTTCTGTGTACATAATTAAACATAACTCGAGTTCACAACGTGTGTGGCATCACAAAATGTTAGGGAACGGGCCTCCAAGAAAGGCAGGAATTACCAGGTGGGAGTGTGTAAAACTTTCCCAGTGTTTCTTTTTGGGTGTCCCATGAGAATGGCACGTGTTAAGTGGATTTCTCAAATCTCACACCGTCTGGGGGAATAGCAGGGCGTTAGCCACCTGGCCGGGTGCAGACTTGGGCGGGGCAGTGGCTGTGTTTTCAGCTCCACAGTTGGGTCCAAGTGCTCGCTCTTACCCTCGGCAAGTTCACTTCTCTGCGATTCTTCCCGTTTTCGTTCCGGGGGAGCAGCTGTAGTGTCCACTTTGGGATTGTATGCAGGCTTCACCGAGGGGGCCTGCAGCAGGATTGGGGCACAGTGTGGGAAGCGCTCAGCAGATAGAACCTGTAAATAGAGAGCCGGAGATCTTTTCCTGTCGGAATGTGGCAGGTGCCGGGTGGGGAAACGGTGAGGACCATGTTCTGTGAATAGTGAGACAGGATTGCATTCCAGTTTACTCTGACTTCTGGGGTCTGCCTGGGTGTTAACATTCTTTCCAGCTGCGCAGTGCACACATCTGTTGCAGAACTCTGAGTCGTGTGTTTTGTGGTTGCCTTTGCTTTGGTGTAACGTCTGGTGTGTAAGTGTTCTATCGAGGACGGCTTTTAGGTGAAACTTTCCTCTTTAAGTTCATGGAGGCTCTTCGGAGGAGTCACTAGGAAAGGGCACTTTTTCCAGCAAGCACTGCCCTGAGACCTGGTTGCCCTGGGTTCACATGGCCCCTCGTCCCCCCCCCCCCACCGTGGCATGTCTGTCACATGTTAGCCTTCAGGGGTTTGACTTCCCGTCAGGCAGGAAACAGGGTAAGTCAAAATCAGTTCCCAAGGTCTTCAGCAGTGATGTTGGGAAAGCTTCTACAACTTCCCGTGTTGTAGCCCACATTTTAAAAGCAGTGAAGGGGCTAGCTGCCACTGGGTTCTGTCTTGTCTTCTATTTGTTGCTATGTCAGAGGACTGTGTACATCCATCAGCTCCGGGTCCCTCCATGCAACCCCCTTCCTCTTCATCCCTAAGGTGCCTCCTTCCTTTCAGCAAAAGGAAGGACAAAGATTTCACAGGACAAAACATCAGTTTCTTGGCGTTGCAGTGGAGGGGATTGATTGTCCCTCATAGGGACATTTGCATTCCGATGGCTCCTGGCTTTGGCTGGATCGAGGGGAAGATGAGGGACCTACGAATGGGGTGCCAGCGCTCTCCTGAGACAGGTAGCGTTCTTTGAGGAAGTGGAGTCCCCTACGCACCTGCAGTCCCAACAGCATAGGCTCTCGTGGTGGTCAGCCCAGCCCAGCGGGGCCCCCCTCCCCCGCCTCCTCCAGCCCTGGTGGCCCCCTGCCCTTTTGGCATGTCCCTGCTCTCTGGACATGCCTCCACCTCTGGGATCAGAAGAGAGTTGGGTGGAGTGTCCCACGGTCCTGGCTCGCAGCTACTGCCACTTTCAGAGCTGGGTGATGCTTTGCTGCTTACACAGCCCTCGTTCAGTTCTTACCGCTGCCCTGGACTCGAGCACAGCCTGCACCCAGGCTCTCTCCACCGGCAGGAGGGTGGGCGCTCGGGACTCCCGCGCCCTCCTCCCCCAGATGTGCTCCGGTGGTGCCCTGCCCTCTGGAGTAGCCTACAAGGGCCCGAGTCAGGAGCCTGTCAACAAGGCCTCCCACGAGCAGTCACTCACTGTGGATTTTCTCCCCAGCTCGGGCGCTTGGCAGGTCAGAGTTCCGCCTGTCAACTCTGCCAGCGGGTGAGTAGTGGTGACTAGGCCAACAAGCCACCTGGCCACTTGCTTCACTGGTTGGTTTATCTCCCCCGCTTCCTGCAGAAGACACTCCCAGTCAGTGAAAGTAGTTAGTACTAATCCTGGGGAAAAGAATTTAAAAGCAAAAAGACCTGCCCTAAAAAGATGTTTTATTGGTGGGGGTTCTTGGCAGCTGACATGAGGACTGTATGACAGAAATAACGGACACCTGTTCTGTGCAAGGCTTAGCCACGTCCTGGGGATGACACCGACAAGCATGTCACTGCCCTCGGGGCTGGCACAGACAGGTGGTGCAAAACCCCAAGTAAGCCATGTGTTTAAGAGCCGGGCTGTGAGCAGGGACCCTATTCTGGTCCAAGGACTGGGGAGGGTTTCCCTGAGGAACGAAGGTTTGTGTTGGTATTTAATGGGTGAAGGGGAGTTATCCATGTGGTTCTAGAATCCAGGAGAAGGAAACACTGTTGAAAGCCTGGTGTAATGAGCAAATCAAGAGGCCTTTCCCGAAGCGGTCTGTGAGTGGACAGAGTGCAGCGCTATTTAGGAGGGAGAGCTGATAGGTGGTGGCGGCGGAGTCAGCTGCATCCAGCCCTGGGCTGGAGCGTTTTGGCGGGTGGCAGTGCTGTTTACTGGGACCGGGGACATTTGTGGTAGCGTAGGTCCGCCTGACAGCTGAGCATTCACATTTTAGGACTTGGAGTGTTCAGGGAGTTTAGGACATCCAAGACAAGCTGGGAATTTGATGTAATAGAAAGGATTGAAGGTGGGGAAGCGGGGGATGGGGTGTGTTTGGTCCTTCCTCATGAAGGGCAGTGAGATAAATGAATGGACGTTCCAGACCTATCAAGGGGCGTGAGGTCCTCCAGTCCCTCACCACCCAGTGGAGTCGGGTGTCACCTGGGAGCGTGTTAGAGATGCAGAGTCTCAGGCCCGGCCCAGACCTACTCAGAGTGTGCACTTGAACAAGACCTTCGGGAATTCACTCACCCTCGCGGCCAGGGTGACGGCGAGACAGACGTCAGTGAGCGTGGGCCCGGCTTACGGCTTGGTGGGCACGGCCCTTGAGAAGGACTGCATCGTCCTGATGAACCGTGTGCTGCTTGACACGTTTTTATTGTGGCAGGCCTTCCATGAACTTGGAAACGTTGAATGGGTTTGTCTCCGATGTTCTTTTCATTTAACTAAGTAACTAAAATAGCTTCCAGGGGACTCCAAAGAATCATGACAAAGATTCTGCTGTTTTGTCTTCTGCCTTCTCCTCTGAACTGGCTTCTCTGCCCGCCTCTGCCTGCTCCCTGTGGAATTCTGGCCCCTTCTGCTTTCCAGGCTCCGTAATTCGTATCTCAGCCTCAACTGCTCCCCAGTGGTGTTCTGGGGGCATTGCGACACCATTCGGGCGACCCCTCACAGTGATGCTTCTCCCGTCTGCCCCAATTGCAGCCCCACACGTAACCTGTCATCCATGCGAATTGTTGTTGGCCCTTTCCTGAAAGAGGGGCCCCGGACACGGCTCTGGGTTCAGACACAGGGAGGCTCTGTGGGGCTCAGGACAGACGGACGATCGGTGGTAAGTGGAAGAAGAAATGAGATCATGACCTTCTAGGGACTCCCCGGCAGCCTTGATTTTTTTATGTCCCTGAACCATTTCAGCTCGCTTTCTTTGCTGTGGTTGCTTCCATGTCCCCGTTGGTGGCTGGCAGTAGTAAGCCCTTGGGACATCCTCCCCAAGGGTGGGCCCTTCAGGGACAGCAGGGACGGCTTCGGCCCATGCTTCCCGTCCATCTGGCCACAGGCTGGGTGCCGGCCGGTCACAGCCAGCCTCCCGGTTCTGCGCGGCCCAGCCAGCTAAGAATGGCTTTTACATTTCAAATGGCTGAGGAACATCAAACAAATAATAGTTCATGTTGTGAAAGTCATATGGACATATTTAAACTTCAGTATCCATGTACTAGGAACAAATAATTGGAAATTGCTGTTACATGGTGTTATGCTTTATGTTTCATAAACATTTTGAAATGATTAGAGACAAATTTAAGAAAATGTGTGCAAGGCTTTACATTGAAAATGAAAAGATTTTCACGAGAGGAATTAAGGAAGACCTAAGTAAATGGAGAGGTATGAAGAAAAGAGAATTAATGGTATCCTTTAAGGCCTTCATAAGTATCCATGTGTATGGATTGAAATATTCACAATTGTTAGGATATCTTTTCTGCTTTAATTGCTCTATATATTCAACACAATCCCTATCAAAATTCCAGCAGGTTTATCTGTAGAATTTGGCAAGATTATTCTAACATTTTTATGGAAATGTCATAAAATATCCAAAAAAATTTTGAAAAAGAAGAATCAAGTTTGGAGAGATTATACTGCTTGATTTCAGGACTTACTATAAATACATAGTAAGAGAGTGTGTTTGGACAGAGAAGTAGACAAACAGGTCATTGGCATGGAACAGAGAGTCCAGAAATAGGTCCACACTCGTGGTCAATGGATTTTCACGAAAGGTGCCAAGGTAATTCGGTGGGGGGCTGGGGGGTCTTTTCAACAAGTGATGCTGGAACGACTGGACATCCATTCAGAAAAGAATGAACCTTGATCCTTCTCTCACACCATGTAGAGATGTGAACTTGAAATGGATCCCTGACCTGAACAGAAGGGGTAAAACTATAAAATTTATAGAAGAAAAAACTTCTAGAAGAACCTTTACAGCTCAAGAAGATGAAGAACCCAACTAAAGAGGGGCCAGAAAGGACACAGTGGCCAGTGAGCTCATAAGACGGTGCTCAGT
>PVJI01027737.1:0-17296 GCA_004026765.1 Micronycteris hirsuta
GGGGGGGAAAGTGGGACAACTGTAACAGCATAATCAATAAAATATAGTTAAAAAAAAATAAAAATATCTCCCGTGTCCCAGGATTTGGAGAAGGCTCTCTTAGCCAGCCCCTCAAATACCTTCTAAGGCCTTCCTACCAATTTTCAAAACAAAACAGATGAGCACTAAGTGAACAGCTGGTGTTTGTAGTGGGAGCCTGATATCATTCATTCCCTGCCCCGGAAAGTGGGTGCTTATGTAGTTCAGCAGGGTCAGGGGATGGGGCGGATGCTAAAAGCGCCATCAGCGTGAACACGGGGCTAACAGGACATGAGGGGTCCAACGCCTCTGCGTTACGAGAGAGACATCAGAAAAACCCTGAAGCACCTGGATATGACCCACAAAAGGATGCCTGAGCCCAGAACACTGTCTGTTGTTAGTCCCTGCTTCCTAAACCTCCATTAGATGCGAAAGGAAACCCAAATGAAACAAAAGGGAAAAGGTCTAGCTCTACGCTGGCCTCCTGACAACTGTGAGATAAGAAAGCAGATGCCACAATGACAATGAATAGGACATAAAATCGATGACCATATGTCATTCACACAGACGCCGCCTCAATAAACAGACCAGATGGGGCGGCTCTAATGAGGACCCCATATCCCCTCCTACCTCCAGATGCCTGAGGCCATCAAGTTTCATGACCTCATATAGTAATAAATGCTTCTGAGATGATTTGGAGTCATCAAAGCAGAAATTAAATTAAATTACAGATGCAGGAAAATGAGGCTTGCCTTTGAGAATAACTTCTATGCAAATAAAGGAAAATATCAGTGCGGAAGGGTAGACCCTCAGCTATGGGAAACACTGTGTCAGTTAGACTGACTGCCGCCGTGGTTGTGAGTAACTGAGTTTCTCTCCACTGGGGCGTGCACACGGATCATGGTGCCCGGCCCTGGGAAGGCGGAAGTGTCCCTCCGCAGCAGTGCAGCCGGCCCAGCCACTGGGGCCCAGGCCAGCTGATCAGGCTGAGTCCTGCTTGCTCTGCAAAAGTCCGTGAACATGGCCTTCTGCTCTCAGTGCCTGCATGTCTTCTCTTCTTAGAAGGACATCAGTTACTGGATTTAGTACCCACACTAAGCCAATACAACCTCATCTTAACTAATTACATATGCAAAGACTCTATTTCCAAATCAGAGATTCATGACAGACCTGAATTTTGGGAAGGACATAAGTCAACCCAGTATACTATTCCCTGATGCAATTTACGGTTTTCTGAGAAGGGTCCTTGCCAAATACATAACTCCCTTCTCTCTCCTCACCCCAGGCCCCTCTTCCCTAGCAGGCCACATGAAACCTGAGCCCATTCGTAGGACTTCCTTCATTTGGCTTAAAGTTTTGTTCTCTGTCAAAATGCAGGTAGTTCAATGCGATTGATGCTGTTGTTTTAAGTCTCATTAAATACTGAAGCCCGACTGTGTTCATTTAGGCATCATCCCAGATCCAAATAATAACGCAGTCCACAAAGCAGGCCCACACAGACCCCCAGGTAGGGTAGGTCAGATGTCCCAATATTACGGGCGGGAAAAGTACAGGTGAGAAAGGTCACATAGCAATGAAGGGTAAAAGTCAACTTCAACACCAGGGCCCTTGCCTCCTGGTATTGAGGCAGGTGGTGACCAGGTGAGTGGTGGGAGCCTGGCTTTGCCGTGGACAGGCTGTTTATCTCGGGCAGGTGAATTCACTTCTTGGAATCGCAACCTTTCTACCTGTAGAATGGAATGGATGGCATCTTTGAAACGCTGCTGTGAGGGTTAAATTAAACCATGTGAATGTAATGCTAGAAACTGCCCAGGAAGTGCTAGTTTCTCTTCTCCTGTCTAGCAGTTGCATTATCAACAACCTGTCTCCTAGTTTTACTTAGTGCCGGCCCTGCGTGACCCCAGGTGGTTTACATGTGTTGTGTGTGTGGCGGGGTGGGGGAGGGGCGATGCATGGGGGCTGGAAAGAATGGAGACAACGGATCTGGGGTGGACACCAAGCGGCCTTCCTGGCAGAAGGGGTGACTCCACTCTGCCATCTGTCACTTGCAAGTGCGTGTCCTGGTCCTGCTGTTTGTAATCACATCTCCCCCAAGCAGGGGGTCTTGCCATCTGTATCTCCCGGCTCTCAGACCAGCCTGATCCAGGGGGCGGGAACATGTGGCAGCCCTGTGGGATCTGCTGGAAATCAGGGTTTCATAAATACCTCGGAGCCGTGGGGGGCCCGGGGAAGGGCTGCTGGAGGAGTTCTGTGTGCGTAGCCATGCTCATTCAGAAATAAACGCTGACACAAAGCAGACAAGCACCAAGCTCCCTGCAGCAGAACAGCCAGGGCTAAAATCTCATCTGTAATTTCTAGCCCATCTCTGTGGCGGGTGCTCCGATCTCTGAACTCCGGAGATGGAGTTGGCTTGCTCCTTCAAGGCAGAGTCTGGCCTTGAGCTCAGGGTGCAGTGATTCCTGGGTGTTGAGGCTCCAGAGTGACCCGTTGAAATGAGCTGGCCCCTGGCAGCCCGGCTCCCGGCCGTTGCCCCAGGTAATGACTGGATCTGGTTAGTACAGTGCTGCCTCTGTGATTGTCTTACGGAATGTGGTCCCTTAGGAAAGACTGCTTCCTGGGGGTCTGCCCGCCGGATCCGCTGTGCACCAGCTCAGAGAGCTCACCTTATACCTCGCCTTGTTGTGCCCAGACCTGGTTGCGCAGCGCCTCCAGGAGGCAGCACTAGAATCAATGTGACCTCCCTCCTGTCCCCGATGCCAGCATGTTTTTTGGAGAGGGCCACAGGTGATTCAGACGCAGCCCATCTAAGACCAGCTGAAGGACCATGGCCAGTGGGGCACCTCAGCTGCCTAAAAACTGGGCTGCAAGGGACTGGAGTCTTGGGTAGGGCTCCAGAGGCGAGGGTGCTACATGGGGGGAGCTCCACAGTGGGGCTGGAAATGGAGCCACTGAAAGTGAGGGGAGCAAAGAACAGGGCCGGGGCGGTGGGAGGAATGGACGCCCATGGCATTAGCCAGAGTTTTCTTTTGTCAGTCAGGCACCATTACTCCCTTGACTAAAAGTTAGACAGGCATGAGTCAGAAGATGGTACAACGAGCGTGAGATAGAAAAGAGAGGTGATGTCACAAGGCCTGAGCCTGGTGGGGAGAGGAGCAGAGAAGATGGCACTCTCTCAGCTGCAAGCCACCCCGGGCTCACGGCATGTGCCCCTGACTTTGGCTTAGGAAGAATAAAGCAATCTAGCCTACATGGTGAATGTATACAGTTAGATCCAGACATATGGGAGGTGTTCAAACCACAAGCCACTGTTTCCTTTTCAAAGAAGCTTTTACATTTTTTAAATGAAGAAATGGGACTCACGAAATGACCTGTTTGTCAGCAGTTGATTGGGTCACTGCCTTGCTGATTTGATTCTTAAGGTCAACTGACATCCCCAATTAATGTAAGGTTGGGAGTCCCCTGCTAGGCATGACTTCAGACTGGACTGTTTATTTTTATGAGAAAAAGGTCTTAGCTGGATCTTAGCGGGCTCAGGTTATCCCAGGGAGATGTAGCCTTGACCAATTTAATTACATGCTGCTCTGGAGCTACTGTTTTGCAATATGAAGAGCTGTAACGGAAGACCTGTTATTTGGTTGCTTGGAAACTAGTGCTTTTACTACCCAAAGTCATCACCGAACCCTTCTGGGGATGCAAGGCGAGCTGTCAACAGCTCTCCCAAGTCATAAATTTCTTAGGAGCAAGGCATAAATCAGCAGAGCAAGGCGATGGAGATCGTAGTGGCAAACGTCCCGTTCCAGCCCACCTGATCCCAGCAAAGGGCACGGGCCTGTCTGGTTCCCTCTTCTGGCTCCAGCTGTCTGCTACACAAGCACCCTTGTTCGTCTGCATTTCTGTGGGCCAGGTCACCATGCAGTGTGAGGACGGCGACATATCTGAGAGAGCAACAGAAACCGGGAGTGATCCTGTGGCATCTTGCAACCACAGAAACTCAGAGGCCCAGAGAGGCTAGTTGGAAACCTGTGCAGCTTCGTCTTCCAAGTTGTCCCCACCAGCACTTCTGGCCTTGTTAATATTGTTCCTTACTCTTGGGCTACATTTTTTTCAGTATACATCCAGGCTACAGGAAACCCAAGTGTCTCCCAGTGCAGGCTCCACCTGAGGGTCAAGCTGCTCCGCGAAAGTCGGTGCTGTGGCCTCCAGCCCCTGCCACTCCTTGAAGAAGTTTCTACCATGTTCTGAAATGTTTTCTAGGTGATGGGGAAATCGCTCAGGTCCTACCATGGTGGTTACAGATGTGCTCAGAGCTTTGGTCTGCCTGCTGCCAGGTTACCGGCTGTGATTTCAGCCGCTTGGCAGCAGACACCACGCCGTGACATCCCATGGGTGTGTGATGGAGAAGGAGATCTCTCCCTGTCCGTCAGATCCGTTTCGAAGCAGCGATCCAGTCTGGGGCTAAAGCGTGCCTCTCCTCCAGTGCATTTCAGGACCATCCCATTGTGCCAAGGGGCGTGGCTTCTAACCAAGTCTTCCCACCCAGAATATGCGTGCCTTTTTCTCTTATCTTTCCCTTTTTCTCTAGTCTTTTGTCATTCCTTCTGTTCCCTGCACGCACTCATTCCATCCATTTGTTCACCTGCCACGAGCTGCTCCCTGTGCCACGTGGGTGAGAAACACGAACCTAAACAGAGGAACCCTGTGACTCATGCGTACCCACCTTCTCTTTGTCCCTCCCCTCAGCCAAGCCTCGCCAACGGGGGGCCAGTTCCCATCGTTCCCCCAGAGCCCCAGACAGCGTCGCCTCCATCAGGGTCAGTCCTTCTCCCCATGGATTCGAACACTCACAGTGGCTTCCAGAGCCACAGAGATATAGAAGGTCCCCAAGGCAGGGCTGTGGTCCCCAACCCCAAGTCACTCAGAGACCTGGGAGAGGGAGAGGAGCGATGCATATGAAAAAATAGAAAGGAGGGGCCGAGATGTGTGTCACTGTGCTTATCCTGGGGGACTGGCGGGCTGGAAGTCCCGGAAGGTCTTCACCTTGGGTGTGCTGATGAGGGAACAGTGCCTGGGGATGCCGAGGAAGGGACAGGTATGGCATGAAGCATGGGAGCCCCAACGACTGCCCTTACTGGGGCGGAGGGATAGCAGAAGACTCAGGTGGGGAGTCAGGGAGTCGGGGAGTCAAGTACACCCCCTTCTGAAATGACTGCGTACTGGCCTGCTCAGCCCTCCTGGTCGCTCTTGCAGGGAAGGGCTGCTGAGCCAGCCCCTTCCAGGTCCAGGGCTCAGGGAGAGGAAGGAGGGCCCAGGAAATAGTTTTTCATCTCAGGTGTGTCTCCGGTGCAGGTGGATGACCTGTAAGAGGAAAGAATGATGTGTCCAGACACTCGTTTCAATGAAGGGGTGGGGAGGGGAGCGGGAAAGGAGGTTGAGATGAAGAACGCCCCACCCACTCCCTACAGGAAAAGCAGTGTTGGGTGGGGGCGATAAGCCCATCTTTTCAGAGAGAGTGGGAATGAGGGTGAAAACTTGCTTTTGCTCTTTTTTTTTCCCCTCCAGGCTTTTGACACCATCTCCATTTCTTTCTTTGATGACTAGTTTATCGCATTTTTAAAATTAACACAGTGTGAGACATTACAGTTTCCCTGATTGTTTGGCATCTAAGAGATAAAAATCACTCTCTCTGTAAATCGCACATTGATTTTTTCCTCATTTCTGTATTGCAGTCGGCCTCGGCTTTTGCTGCCGGGCACATCATGGCCCGGTCTGGTTCTGTGAGGAGTCTGAGCCCGGTGCTTTTATTACCTGGTGCCGCGTCTTGTCCCATGAGGTGGCTGCATGAAGCGTTAAAGATAATCCATCAGACCCAGGGGACTGAACCCAGAGCCTCTGTCTTCCAGGGCTGGTTCCTGGGGAAGGGCGGGTGTGCAGGGCCAGGTGTGCTGCTGTGAGTCCCACTTCCTCCTGCGGGTGTGCTCCCATCAGCCCTAACACGCCGGGCGGCTCTCAGCGTGCATTATGCTTCTGGCCCCTCTCCGTGCCCTGAAGTGTAGAGCTGTTTTCTGGATTCTTTTTAAGAGAACAGCCCATTAAAAGTACAGAACAGTACCTGGTGTGTAGTAAACGCTACATGATGTTGACTGTTACTTTTATCATCACTGATTATAACCAAATTGTACATTTTAAGCAACCGTTATGGTTTACTCACATGAGAAGTGCGGCTGAGAATGCCAGACGGCCTCGGCCGTGTAGGTTCTGCATGTGTTTGCCGCCAGCAGGGGCCAATCCTCGTTCACTGAATGAATAATGTGGGCTGTAAGCTGTAAGGTCTGAAACACTTGAAGGCGCTTCTTGCTCTTCTTCCAGATGCATAGCGCTCGTCCCAAATGCGGTGTGGTGCCCCACAGGGTGCTTATTGGGTGTTTCACTCTTTTGGCCAGTGTGATGGTGTGACCGCTCAGCTCCTCCAAGAAGTGGGTGCCAGGAGGGATTAGATGTGCAAGAGATTTGTTGGGGTGACATGCCTGTTTGGATAAAGGAGGGGGCTGGAGGGGCCAGGGAGACCCTCAGCCTGCAGTGCAGACCTGGTACCTGTGAAAGGAAAGGGGGAAGGAAGGAGGGCTGGGGAGGAAGCTCCAACCACAGCAGTTCCAAGAATTCAGCCAGGACATCGTGGAGGGAAGTCCTTGAGCCAGAGATGTTCTCTAAGAAAAGTTACATGTCCTGCACTGATCCTGCCCCCCACCCCGCTGTCCCTTCAAGCTCAGCTACTGGCTGGGAGCAACTGGGGCCGTTAGTCACCAGGTAATTAGGGGACAGAGCTCTGGTGCTTGCTGGGGCCTCTGAGGAAGGAAGCTGGAGACCTAGCGTGCCCTGGAGGAAGATGGGGGGTGGGGGTCCGGGGCGGTAGGAGGTGAGTTCCAGGCCAGACAAGGAGTTACATATCACAGATTGATTGTGAGGCGCTGTCCAGGCAGGCCTAGGGCTGAATTCTGATAGAAAAACAGCTAGTTATGCGAGGGGCCAACTGTTTCCTCGGAGGATTGCCTTGCCAGGAACACACTGACCAGATTTGCCACAGCACTTCACCAGAGAGGGAAACTGAGGCCAAGAGCCAGGAGATACATCCAGCCCGCCACCACGGACGCCCTGTGCGGCAGTCCCCCTCATCCTCAGTTTTGCTTTCCACGGATTCCGTTATCGCCAACAACCGTGGCTGGAAAATACAGAGTGGAAAATTCCAGAAATAAACAATGCAGAAGTTTTAAATTGCCTGCCGTTCTGAGTAGCGTGGTGAACTCTTGCCCCTTCTCGCCCTGCCTTGCTCCATCCTGCCTGGGACGTGGATCATCCCTTTGCTCTGCGGATCGGCTCTGAATACACGCCCCGCCCTCCAGTCACTTAATGGCCCGTGGTCACTCCACGATCTGCCTTCAGCCTCCTCCCCGGGCAAACCCCAGAGTCCAGTCCTCCGGAAAAGGTACCTGCTCAGCCCCCTGGCTGACCGTTTCTCCTGCTAGAACCCCTTCCGCAGGCCCCGCCGCCCCGTTATCACACAGCTGTCCAGGTAACAGCCGTTTTACCACCTGTTTGCCAGCGCTCTGTCCTTCCCTAGTCCATAAAATAGTGCAGACTATAGAGTGTGTACCACAGTTAACGTCAACCAGACTAAGCAAAATAAAGCATCATGTTAACCAAACTCCACCCCGGGCCTCCCAGCTTTTTGCTGCAGCATCTCGGCGCACGGGCTGGAGCAGTGCCAGCCTCAGAAGCGATGAAAGTGGTGGGGAATGGCTTTTTGAGCACTTGCTATTTTTAAGCCACTTTAGTTTACATTTTTCAAATATAATCATTCCCAGCACCCCGAGGTAGAGATACAGTCAAGGTCTCCATTTGAAAGATAAGCGAGCTGGATATCAGAGAGGGCAGGTAACTTGCTGCAGGTCGTACAAGGCTTTGGACCCGCGGCTGTCAAGCCCCAGCTCAGCTCTTCCCACTGGTCTAAGATGAAGTGTGAGTTCGGTCCCGGCATCCCAACCATCACCTTTCATTGCCCAGGGGAAAAGAATTCAACTTGCTGGTTGGTTGCAGTGCCTTCACAGCCCACATTGGGATCAAGGTCACTTGTGTCTGCCATAGCCCCCTCCTCTACCAGCTAACCCCTGGCTCTGCAGACATGACCCCCGTCGGCTTTGCACCTCAGAAGAAACACAGCATTGCGTAAACTGGCACAAGTGCAGATTCTCCGTGGCGTGACCGAGAGAGAACAGCCCGTGTGTGGGGCTGGTGATGAAGCAGGTGGAAGAGGATTCTCCCGCGCCAGCCAATCTGTCTTGGGAGCGTCTCGGATCAAAGCTGGCATTAATTAAAAGAAGGCCTCTGGGCTTCGAGCACCTTGCTGGATAAATTGCGTATTTCACGACTGCTTGGCATTTACGTTGGACTTTGAATGTGGCGAGTGTTGTGCAGTGATTTATGGGACCCTCTCTGCTGGGAGGCACCTCGTTCAGCCAGCAGTCACAGGCCCGTTATCGGTTCATAATGAGACCTAAGGCCATGTTCCCATCTCCTTTCCTTTCTGGCCTCTTCTGCGTTTGTTTGCTCATTTTAAAGACACCATGGCCTCCTCCAGATGGACTTAGTCCTCCCCGGCTAGGAGGGATCGCCGGCTGAATCCCCCCTGTAACTTACTTCTGGAGGTTTGTGAAACTTGGAAGCAGGGATGGAGCCACGGGGGTGGCTTTGGACCATGCTTTCCCCCTCCTTACTGGGACGGTCTGCCATCTCAGAGCAGTTTATCCCGACATGAATGTGGCCAAGAGAACCCTGGGACTGGTGGATGGATGGGCACCTTCAGTGGGCAGTGCCGTGCTGGGGATGGGGCCTCCCCCACTGACGGGGTGGGTCAGCACTTTGCAGAGCCTCCACCTGCAGCCCAGAGGTGTCAGGGGGACAAGAGAGCCAGCTGGCCCTCCGTGCCTGGGGCCCCGTATCACAGCGTGTGCTTGTTTGGGGAGAACAGCACAGGCCACTCCTGACCGCCTGATGTCCTTCCACCCTCCTGCCTCCACGTGTGTGGAGAACCTCTCTGGGTATCAGGGCTTCCCAGAATACCCCTGTGTCCACTTACATATGTAAATTTGTCAGATCTGAGCCACCAGATGCTTCCCTGCATGCTGGGGCCTTTGGAAACAGGGCCAGGCCATGGGACAGAGGGCTCGGGGAGCAGACCACAGGGCCTGTCTGGCCCCTGCACTGGCCTGGTCTCTCCCTGTTGTGGAAGTTCATCCTTTAGGTGGAGGGAAGCCCATGTGTGGCCACAGTGTGCATGGGTGGGGGAGTTGGCCAGAGGCGTGAGTCTGGACGCGAGGCAGGCTTTGTCGCTCGGAGCAGCTCAGCATTGTCTGCCCCGGCAGAGACCTCCTCTCCCCTTTTCTCTGTGGGAACACAGGGATCTGATCTTTGTCTGGTTGTCAAAAACAAATTGTCAGAAGCAAATTGAAATTGACTCTTGGACACGGGTGTTTAACAAGGTGCTTTCACTGGCTGTTTGGAGAAGCGGCTGCATCAGCACACCCTCCTTCATGCCAGCAGGGAGGGGCCACCTCCTCCGCGGTCACTGAGGTCACCCCGTTCTAGGAGGCAGCAGTGACTGCAGGGAGCAGTGTTTGGGATCCATCACTGTGTAAGCGGAGCCCAACTGGACATGGTAGAATGTGTCAAAAAAGCACACTTGCCACCATGAGTTAGGAAATGGTTATTTTCACTGGAGGGGGATTCATGTTAGAAAATCTTCAGTTTTCAGCATCTCTGAAGACACTCTAAGACATGACTTTATTCATGTTGATAAGAATTGCCATTGAATTCACCTCTTCTGAAATTCACCTTGGTTTGTCATATTTCCCAACACTTAACTTTACCCAATATGAATATCAGAGTTCATAATCCTCATCAGGAAAGTATGTCAGATTGCTTTTTCAAGAAGACAACTCTTGCTCTGGCTGGTGTGGCTCAGTTGGTTGGAGCGCCGTCCTGTAACCGAAGGGTTGCAGGTTTGATTCCCGGTCAGGGCACCTTACCCAGGTTGCAGGTTCCGTTCTAGTTTGGGCACATACCATTCCCGGTCTGGGCACGTATGCGAGACAACCAATTGATCTCTCTTGAATCATTGTTTCTCTCTCTCTCCTGTACTCTTTCTCTGAAAGCAATGAAAAACTGTCCAAAAAATGTCCTCAGGTGAGGGTTAAAAAGAAAAAGATAACTCTTCAGTTGATAATCCCATCCTTTGTAGGGACTTCACCAGATGCAGCAGGATGCCATTGCAGTACCTGGATGATGGAACCAGTGTTTTATTTAATATGCATGGACTATGATCCGCGCTCGCCCCTTCCTGTTTCTCTTCCTGCTAGACATCGGAGGCCAAAGACAGGCCAGGGGGGGAGTCACCATATCATGGGCATGCCATGTGGTGGGGTCAGAGCAGGAATTAAGGCCAAGTCTTCCCCATGGTGTGTCTAAGCCAGAGAGGGTGACTCTCCCGACAGCCGAAGTCCAGGAAACCTGTACTGCCTAACACATGTGGGTAACACACCTCTGTAGTGTGGCATGATACTTCCCCTCGCCTAGCACGTTACCCCTCTCCCGGGTCCGTAACAGAACCCAGGTGGGCGGGAACAGAGGAGGAGCAAAGGCTGAGCCCACCCAGCACCCTTGGAGGCTCCTGATGCTGCTGGCGGTGGGCGTGCCCCCTCCTCATGGCCCCCACGGTGCCCTCCAGTGGTAGATGCTCCAACGCAGTTATTTCTGTTTTAATGAGCGAGCTGTTAGGACCTGGGAATGTGTAGGTGGAGGTTCAGGCTTGCTCTAGAGCTGAGGCCATATTCACGGGGGAGCATCGTCTGGCCAGAGGGACCATTATGAGGCCATCCCTCCATTGTTGCCAGCCACCCCCATCTCCGTCCTCCTGACTGTGGAGTGGCTCACCACTGCCAGACCACTGTCCACCAGGGAGAGGTTTCTCAGCCTTCCTGAAACCATGTAACCGTATGTTTCAGGACCCTCCTCAATCAGGTTGGCTCCCCCCTTGCCCAAATCCCTGTGGCTGCAATGTGAGTCATTTTTCTCTCGTTCCATCCTCAGTGGGGATGGGAACAAGGAGGTGGTCGCACTGTTTCATGTCATTTTTCCACCTTTAGGATTCGCTGGTGGTGGTGGCGGTCATGTTTAATATATATTCAGTCCCCCCAGGATGTTCAGCACTGCTTTAGTTTTAATATTTTTTAAGTCAAGGAGAAGCCACAAGCCACAGTGTCATCCCTCATTTCCCACGGGGCCTTTGTGTTGATGTTTTCTCAACTGGGGTTGGCTACAACATTTAGAACTGGCACCGTGAGCACCTGAACCAGAGACCCAGCTGGATCGGTAAATAGCACGTAACAAGCAGGTTCGGTGGCCCCCACGTAACTGCCCAAGGGGCAGAGAATGTCCAGCACGGGCACGGGCGGAGAACTGGCCCCCCAGAAGCACAGGAAAGAATGCGCTTGAGTTCCAGGAGGAGCCCCATTGTCAAAGCCGTGCAGGAGGAAGGCAGTCGAGAGCTGCCACGAGGGATGCAGCATCTAGAACGGGAAGCGAGAGCCTGGGTCCAGCCGCCCCGTGACAATTGAGTTCTGTTTCCGCCGCTCCACCCTGGCTGAGACCATCTGACAGCCGGGCCTTTATCCAGAGGAACTTCTGGGTTGGTGGGGGGCGGGGCTGAAAGGCATGCCCACTGTAACTCTGCGCAGAGCCAGAGGGGTTTGCCAGCAGGGGTTTGGCCAGACCAAGCAACCACATCGCTCTGCTCTGTCCAGGCGACCTTCTGTCCACCCACGGGACCTGTGACTGACTGGCAGAGCTGAAGGCACAGAGATGCCGCTGTTTGGGAGATTGGGGAGGTCTCCTGCAGAAGACCTGTGAACTCCACCCAGGGCCCTCAAAACTGAGAGCTGTTAGCCGTCAATGAAAAAGAGAATACTAGGTGCTATGGTCTGAAGGTCTGTGTCCCCCTGGCCCCCAATTCATAATTGAAGTCCTGTCCCCCATGGCTATGGTATTAGGAGGTGGGCTTTTGGGGCGAGATGAGGTCATGAGGGTGGAGCCTCCATGAGTGAGGTCAGTGGCCTGATGAAAGAGGCCCCAGAAAGCTCCCCGCCCCTTACACCACCTGAGGACACTGGGAGAAGGTGTCACCTGTGAACCTGACATCGAACCCACTGGCATCTTGGTCTTGGACTTCCCAGCCTCCAGAACTGTGAGAAATAAACTTCTGTTGTATGAAAGCCACCCCGTGTACGATACATTGTTCCAGCGGCCCAAATGGATGTAGACACTAGTTTTTAACTTCCTACTGCACTTTTACTTGCACTTTTTTAACTTCACTTTCCTACCGTCTACTTAAACTCCAAGAGTGTTCTAGAATAGCTTAACAGTCGTGGTCTAAGTACCCCTTGAAGGGGAGTCAGTGGTGCTCGACCAGGGACAGCTTCCCCCAGGGCCCTTAGTGTCCAGAGACACGTTTTGATTAGCACAACTCATGGGGAGGGGGCGCTACTGGCATCGGGCCGATAGAGGCCGGAGATGTTGCTCCTCATCTTACCACGCGCAGGCCGGCCAGACTTTTCAGCAAATGTCTGGAGTGAGAAACCCACCCTGAGCGCATCCTTCTGTAAGCAGCATTGCCGTCCTTCTGTGGGGTCTGCAAGGACCTTAGATAACATGCCAGGGTGTGAGCCCAGGTCCTCTGCTTTTCCCCAGTGGAGGCGGAGGGAGGGAGACTCAGGAGGGACGGGGAGGTGAGGAGAGGCAGGCACACCCAGCTGCAGGAGAAGCCTGGACTGGGCTGGCTCAGCATTGGAGCTGATCGTCAAGTTTGTCCTCAAGACTCCGCCCGGCCCCGCTGGACGTCTCACACCAGGTTCCTGGTTTGTTTTCCCCCTCTTTGCACCCGAGTTAATGGCAGTAGCTGTGAACAGGCTGTGGCTTACTAATAATATCGCACTCACTTGGGATTTTGTCATAATTACCTTCCTAATTTGCACTTTTGCTGGAACACCTGGGGTGTGAGCTCTAGCTGGCACTTTTCCTCTGCTCCTTTCCACCCAGCGGGCTCCTGCAACCATCTGTTGGTCCTCAGTATCCGCCTGAATTCTCTTATTTCGGTTCTGTCCCTCACGTGGAATTGGTCTTGGTCTCCCATTGGTTTGACTCTTGGTATTTTCCACCGTCAGACATGATAACAATGAACATTCTCTTCTCCATGACGCTTCCTTCCTCTTCCCCTTTCTAAATCACGGGGAAGCGTTGGCTGCCTCCCTTGGGGTCAGGATCATGGTTCCCTCCCCTGGAGCCCCAGGAGAGCAGGGAGGAAGGACCCGCTTCTTTGCCATCCATCACAGAATGCGGTGGCCAAGGCACACGCTGCCATGGCCAAGGTCTAGGGCGGGGGCCGAGGGACAGCATTTGTCCCAACCTCTGCAGGAAACAGGTTCAGACCCCAGCTCTGGCTGCCTGCACCTGGGAGAAAGCCACAGCCAAGGTCAGCAACCTGGGGTGGAGGGAGAGGGAGAGACAGGTTCAAGGCCTGGCTCTGCGCCTGGACACTGGGCCACTTTGGACAGGCCCTTTCTTTCCTCCCCAAACTCCCGGAGCTGTTGGGAGCATTGATGTAAATCAGTGTGCTGGGCCGCGTGCTCCAGACCAGGGAGGGCTAGTTCGTGAGTTGCCGCGGGGCCTGTGGCTGTTGCTGCCCTGTCTTTATATCAGGGGTCTCCAACCTCCGGGCTGCGGGCCGGTACCAGTCCAGGCCTGTCAGGAACTGGGCCACACAGCAGGAGACGAGCTTGATTGGAATGTGCTTGAATCGTCCTGAAACCATCCCTCGACCCCAGTCTGTGGAAAAATTGTCTTCCATGAAACCGGTCCCTGGTGCCAAGCGGGTTGGGGACCGCTGATTTACATTAAAACCACTACTTACGAGACAGCTTTTCCAGCATTTCTCGTAAAAGTCCCAGACATTGTTTTGTGCTTTTCATGGATTTTTTATTTATATACATTATTTTTTATATTGACTTTAAAGTGAAATGTCCATTGATGTAAATTGTGTTTATTTTTATGCTTTAATTTTCACTAGTTTTTCACTAGGAAAAAGGCAAAATAAACTTTTTATTTTAAAGAGGGAAAAAAATCACTAATTAGAGCAGAGTCTTGAACAAAAGAGCCAACCAGCTGTTGTTTATGGTTTAGGTGAAAAAGCCCTGATTTTTTCAAAGGGAGGGGTTTTTTCCTCTCACGTCAGGAAACACCCCCTAAGTGCCGCCGTAGCTTTGACCCCTCTCCCCAGGGGGCCACCTTCACCCGAGACCCACAGTCACGAGTGAGCATGAGGTGCGGTTTCCACCTTGGTCTGTGCTGGTTCTAAACAACCTTGAGGACAGAGGGTTTGTAAATACTGGACTCCCCGGAGGGAGCAGGTGGCCAGATAGAGGCGTCTCCGAGGTCCTCTAACTTTGTATTCTCATGCCCGTGGACGTGGGCAGTTCCTGACCTCCCAGCGCTGCACAGAAAAAGGCTGCCTCCTCCCTGGTGGGCGGCATGTCTGAGAGCTGTAGACACACCAGCCGTAGTACACCTTGAATTCAGCTCTCACCAATACCCGGCTCCTCCCCCGAGACACCGCTGTTGCCTGCCCCTTTCTGAGGCACGGCAGAGGCGTCACGCCAGCCTGAAAATGTCAAATGTGTATCCAAACCCCTCCCTGGAGTCATGACTTCTACCTTTGGGGACATTTCTGGAAGAGAAGGGAAGTGAACAGCCAGCCATGGAGGGTGAAGAGCCTGGACTCAGAGTCCCAGCCCACCTGGGCTCTCAGAGCCTCCCGTCACCTTTCCATTCTGACCTGTGGGGTAGTGACAGTTTTCACCTCTGGTTCACGTTCAAGGCTCCTAGCCCAGGGCCTGGCATTAAAAAAGACCACTCTGCCACCACCACCATCACCATTTCTCAAGAGGAAGACCACAGGGAGACAGAGATCTTGAATACAAGGCCAGATTTGGAACCTGGAGTCAGCTGAGAGGAAAGACTTGGTGAATGAAGACTGAGCCGTTATTAAGAATTGACATCAGGAGCCTTAAAAATAACAATGAATAAAACTTTAAAACCTCACTTCTGCAAAGTCTGGCTGCTCTGACGTTGCCTCGGCTGGCCACGTCAGCTGAGAGCTCTTGGAAGCATTTGCCAGGGGCTTCTCTGCAGCCCGCTGCAGTGTGGGTCCTGCACGCTGGGGGGCTGGGCCCGGGGCCTCGGGGCGCTGGCCTGGTTTTGGAGAGAGCTCCAAGCCCCTGGCTGCTGAGTCTGGCAGTGGCCCAAGTCATCCCTCATGACCTCTGGGCTTTCCTCCACCTCTGAGCTCCATGATGGTCATTAGGAGAAATGAGGAAAGATATTCCGTGGGGCACCAGAACCCCAAATTCTCAACCAGCAGCCTCTGATGGCCATGGTCACCCCGTAAGGTCCCCACAGGGAGACTGACGCGCAGGGAACACTTTATGCCGTAGCTGCTGAGGCTTAGCAGGCCTTTGGATGAACCAGGCTGGATCACGGATGAGCTTGCTCACCTTAACACGGGTCAGGCCAGAGGGCCCTGTTGTCCCCAGGTGCCTCCTGAAGTCATCCTATTGTACAGTCCCAGTGTCCCCAGCCCCCCCTAAACAGGACACAGGGATAAAAACAGGGAGTTGAAAGAGACTGTGGATTTTAAAAGAAGACAGCCCCCCTCACTCAGTAGATTTTGTGCCTTCCCTCTTCATAACAAAGGTTGCTCCTTGCCTCCGAAGCTCTCGGTCTTGAACCTGACCAATGCTGTAATTTTATTTCCTCTTTGGGTGGAGACTGAACTCCCCCAGGGATGTCAGGACATGTCTTAACATCACGCCCCCCTGGGTCCAAGGCCACTGGGACAGTTCCACTTTTTTCAAAGCCTTTACCTCTGCATCAGCTGCTGTAGACCAGCGTCTCCCTCCACCTCTGCTCACAGTCAGGGTGCTGGTGAACTTGGCAAGCTCGCCAGGCCCACTGGACAGGACTTGGAGAATCATCTTGTCCACCCTCGAGCTTCAAGCTGGACGATAACCACACCATCTCAGAATAGACTGTAACCGTCTCTACCACCAGAAGATGACTCGTCCCATGTCTGCAATGACATCACTGGGCCACCACATCAACCGTGGACTTTGCTCATGAGGTGATAAAACCCTGTATGTTTAGGGCTGGGGTCATCAAACTCTTTCTATAAAGAGCCACATGGTAAATATTTCAGGTTTTCGGTCCATACAGTCTCTCTCACAGCTACACAGAACCAGCCACGGACGGCTCATTAACAAGTGAGCGTGGCTGGGTGCCAATAAAACCTTATTTATGCACACTGAAATCGTATAATTTTTACAGGTTGTGAAATATTCTTTCTTTGTTTTTTTTTCCAGCTACTTAAAAATATAAAAATTGTTCTTGGCTTGCAAGCCACACAAAAATAAGCGGTCAAAAATTTTAAAAAATTACAATGTAAAAAATAGTGGATAAAAAACAATAATAAAATTTTTTGAAGGCAGTGAGCTAGGTTTGGTCTCCAGACCATCGTCTGCTGACCCCCAGAATTCCTGTTATTAGCGAGAGGCTGCGACCTCAGCTCACACAGCGGTGGTGATGGGCGTCATTGGGAAGCTTTTCCTGACCTGTCATGCTTTCTATGTGTGTGTTTCAGAGGGGCTTGCTGTCGGAGTTGGATTTGGAGCTGTAGAAAAGACGGCGTCCGCCACCTTTGAGAGCGCCAGGTAAGCCAGCACCTGGTGCCCCAGCATGGGGCCCTGTACCCCGCCGTGCTCGGGAAATGCTCGTGACCCGGGTGAGCACCCCCAGCCGCGCAGGGGCCAAGACTGGCGAAGGGGGGGTGGAGGCCAGGTGAAGCTCACCTGAGAGAGGCGCTCCATCAGCAAGCAGGTCTGTGCCAAGTTTCCACATGTGTCCTCTAAGGCCACCTTGAAAACCCAGCGTGGACGCCATTGCATGCTATGTCTAAACTCTTTAAATGTATAAAGACAGAGCAGGGCTGTAAAGGGTAAAGGGGGTCAAATACGTGGTGTTGGAAGGAGACTTGACCTTGGGTGGTAACCACACAATGCCATTACAGATGACGTATCAGAACGGTACACTTGAAACCTAGACTATTTTATCAACCAGTGTGACT
>PVJI01027738.1:0-17314 GCA_004026765.1 Micronycteris hirsuta
TAAGTATGAGGAGGCAGAATTTTACAGTCATGAAGGAAACATTCTCCATTCAGACAGCTTAATTTTGCCACTGATCTTTACAACTCACTAGTTCTCTGTCCTTGGAGAAATTAACTAAACTCTTTCTGTCTCAGTTACCTCATCGGAAATATGAAAATAATAATACTAGCTATCCAAAAAGTTGTTTAAAATATTTTATCTTGCATCATATGTAAACTGTTCATAAGACTGGCTGTTCCATAATAAGCAGTCAACCAATGTCAAATGTTCTGAGTGTTAACAGAATACATTTAGAATACTATTTTATACAGATTAATTTACGGTATTCTAAAGAAAATGCAAAAGCTTGTTTTACTCGTGAAAACAATTGCAGCACATCAAAACACTGAAACCAGAGGCTTAAAATATAAATCATTTATCATAACTCCTGCCTACAGTTTATAGTCAGGCATGCAACTGATCTGCGCGGAACTTAGAGCGACTGCAGGTGGCCTGTGCACTAATTTGTCTCACTGTCTGGTCGAGACAGAAGCGCAGATACGCAGTGGAGGTAAATGAGTGCGGTTGTTCTGACGGTGCAATGTCCGCGGCAGGTGGCCTCCATACCAATTTAGCAGATGGGAGCTGAGCACGAGAGCCTGGCTCTGTTCCACACGACCCTCTCGTCTTCCTCCCGCAGCCACCACACTGGCCTGAGCATGTTCTTCGCCTGGCAATGTCAGAGGCTCATGAGAGCGAGAACAGCACAAAGGTCTCCACGGTCTCAGGCATAGGCTTGCACACGTATTGTTGTCTCAGTCCATCGGTTGGAGCAGGTCACATGACCGCACATAAAGCAAAGGGGTGGAGATAATCTGCCCCCTTTGGTGGGAGACACTGTAAAGTCACACAGCAAAGGCTAAGAGTAGAAGGAAGAAACTGCCACTCGCAGATCTTTCTAGATGGGGCATAAATAAGTGCAAAGTTTCTACTAGTCAGCTTTACACTGTGAATCAAAATTCACTGAAATTATTTCTGCTATCCATTCTATCCTAGAAATCTTACCTAAGGGAGGGGATCACAGATGTACACTAATATTGATGTATAGTATTGTTAAATTAAATAAGATTTATAAAAGTAAAGTTATTGGAGGCAGGCATATTTTGTTTAAATTGTGTATGATGAACTGTATCACAAGGAAACAGACATGTTGCAGAAACAGAAAACTGTTTACAATATTTTGTTGAGTTGACATTTTTAAAAGTAAATGTTGGGAAATAATATTAAATATAAACACTGCTCTTCGAATAGTCATAATACCCATGAGCTTATTGAAGGCCCTGAAAAGCCCTGCAGTAGGACTGAGGAAAGCAAAGCACTGCTTCCTCCACATATTTGGCATCATAATCCTCAAAGTATTTCAATATCCCTATGAACATCTGATCAATGACTGCTCAATACAACACGCTTTCTAGAATCGTTATGTTATAATGATTCAAGAGCAGGTTATAAAGCAAATCGTCAGTAGAATTATACATGGCCACATGGTAACACATTAACCACAGGATATTGAATCTAAAAAGTAAGAAAGAATATTTCTGCATAAATGTAATTGTATATTACTACATATGCTTAAAATAACAAGATAGCATTAGTGCGTGCGAGTGTGTGTGTGTGTGTGTGTGTATATACAGAGGGCTTGGGAGAGAGCAAGAGAGAGGCCGGTAAATAGATTGATATCATAAGGAAGCTTCATATGGAAGTTAAAATTCAAACTCTGGAAATGGACAACCGAAACACAGCATCATGCAAACTGATAATCACTCTCTTTACAATGTGGATGTTTTCTTGTTTTCTACTATAAGCATGCATTATTTATACGATGGGAAAGTGGTAATTATAAATGTAAAAGTGAATGTATCTTAGATATATATTTCTCTAAATAAATACATAAGTGAAATATAACCATGGAAAACCATGTTATCAGTTTCTAAAATTTAATCAAAGAAGCTTATAAATTTGTGAAAATAAAATAATAATGATACTATAAAATTGCCCTATTGAACATTTCTTACTTAGAGTTCTGAGCTCTTAGGTGGAACTCTGTAATCTTTCCTTTATAAAATTGTGCTTGAATATATTCTTAAAATTATCTCTTGAGATTTTTTCAATATATATGTTTATTCCTCTATTCAGCAATGACAGCCTCCAATTTGCCTAAATTACTGTTCAATAACAGTCAGTAGTTCAGGTTTAAAATTGCATATCCATTATCTTTAAAACATTGAAAATGTAGTATTCTAAGGTTTAGTGTGTGGTAAAATAGTGCAATAGAGATTTCGAAGGAATTCATACAGAGAAAATGAGGGTGTTAGCCAGATTTTTTAAAACTGTACATATTTAGGAGCTTTCTTCATGTTATTGTTCTCCCATATGCATTTCATAAAGCTTTGCTTGGATAAAATAATGAAGATGAGCCCAATAACCAGAACCTTGCTTGCACAGCTCAGTAAGGCCAAATGTGCGAAAGAGGGAAGGGACTAAAAGCTTGTGATGCATTGTGCTGTGTGGGAAAATGCATTTTTTCTTGGTTATTGCTCTTTAGTACCACAAAGCTCTCTCTAAAATAATTTAAAGTGTTAAAAATATATAAGGAAACATCTTTATTTATAGCTGAGACAATTCCTTTATTCAGTAAAAACATTCGAATGTCAATTATATGATTGGCACCATGCAAAAAGCTCTTTAAGAGGACTGAGTCTCCCGCTTGTAATTTTTAGACGCAAGAAGTGGTTGGCTATAGTGTTTACCCCTTAATGATTCAGGGATAAGAATAAATATTTTGAAATGTAAACTGCGTTGCTTGAAAGATTTTTTTTTCAATAAAGAGAATGAATACTCCCGTTTTTGTGAGGCGATAAGGGGTTGGCTCCTGGTTCCTGAGAGTGAAGAGGAACTAAGAAAACAGTGGGGACATTCAGGAGCACGCTGTCTGCTGCTCGCATCAGAAGCTGCCTTCCCGCTAATTTGCGAGAGCACAGCTGAGACTCAGAGAGTTGGAACCAGAATATTCAACTGAGCACCTGAAAGACCGGAGAGCCAACTGGGTTGACACCAAAACCTGGAAGCTATAAGTTCAGAAGATTCTTTGCGTTGCCACGTTCAGCAACACAAGAAGATTTTCTTTCTTCTTTCTTTTTTTCTTTATCCCTGGGACAACCCTGAAACATGACATTGGATCTTTAAAAGATTGTTTTTTGTAGGAGTTGGAGTTCCCATATCCAATCTACAAATTAAAATCTCATCACTTTTTCCCCATAACTTTATGTTGAGAGTTTACAGAAGTAGGAGCGCTTAATGGTCCAAGGACTACCTTCTGAGGTGTAACCTTTGTGACTCTAGCTACAGGGAAGTCTTTCTCAATAACCTGCATGTGAACTGACAGAGCCATGTGTGTGTTTTAGTGGGTCTATTCTCAGTGGTGATAACTGTCTCTCAGAGTTTCTCTCTCTCCAATGGTTCTGGAATTTTGGCTTACTTTCAAAGAAATGTTATTCTAAATTTTATTAGATAGATTGGGTAAAGAGTGTGGTAGTCACTTTTCAGGTAATACAAGGTTTTTGGCCTGTACAAATTTTAAGAGTCTTTATATATATTGAGGTAATATATTTTCCTAATATTGTTCAATTCAACTTTTCTAAGCAGAGATAATTTTTAAATAAAGTATGTAATTATTCATTTACTTGTATACTTTCAATTCCTTGTTAAAACACTCTTTTCCCTTTAAAAATTCCTCGAGGTACAAAGTAAGGTCAAGTTGTGAAAAAAATATGTGTGGATGCTTGTAATTTTCGAACGAAGACATGGCAAAAATTAGGCTCCTACAGATAACAAACACCCAGGACATTTTATTTTCCTGGCCCCCTGTCTTAGATTCTTCCTTCTAATCAGCCCTAAACTTTATTCTGCAGTTCATTCCATGACTCTGTTGCACCCTGAAACGAGTCATTTATGTTCATTGCTTTGGATTCACCTTAATGTCAAAGGGTTATCCATCAGGGCTTGAATAGACCAGTAATTGTGTTTGTTTAATTTGGCTTAACCCATGTTGGCTTCTTGCTTCAATGGCTGGCCAGAATGTCTCACTGGAAGGCCTCCTGACGAGATGTCTGCCAAGCCAACTCTGTGTTCCCCAAGTTCTGAAATGTTTGCTTTCCAGCTATACCAGGTTTTCTTCCAGTCCTCTACCTCACCTGAGACAGCCTTCACTATGAGCAAAATCAGTGTATCCAGGGTTTAAATCCTTCGTGGCTGCAGCTGCACTTAAGTGGTATGATTTTAGTTAAGTCACCAATTACTGCAAACAGAATCCTAAGGTTTGCAAGTCTTATGGACCTCAGAGTTCCCCAAGTTCAACTGCTTACTTTGAGAGAACTAGGTTCTTAAGTTACTTGTTGTCAGTCATACAAATGATTATTACTACTAAAGGTAGGACTAAAGAGTAGGACATGCGATATGACTATACATCAACATTTCTAGAATTATTCCACTGATATAATGTGTTCATTTATGTTGATAGTTACATTCCATTTCCAAAGTGGTGAATGTTAAGTGTAGACACATAGGAAAAATTTTTTTGGTAGAGAACTGTTCAGTGGAGTCTTCTTCTACACTAAAAATATATGAGTGAATATCAGTCTAGTTTGTTTTTTGTACGATCCCAAGTGTTGCAGTTCAGGTACCTGTGAGACTTGGATTATGTGCCCAGCAATTCTGTCCTCTAGTCATTCCCTTTAATAGAACTAGTATCGGGCAAAGAGTTGATCTCCATCATGCATAGAAAGAGAAAGGAAACAAAGCTGCCTCTGGCCGTTGTCAGACTGGAGCAGGACTGACAACAGGCTAATAAGAGGATTAAATGTTTTCCTGTTGAACATAAGCAATATCATAGAGCACCAGTGTCAGACAGAAACACTATTTGTTGGTGAGGATTAAGAAAGAAGACCACTCTGTAGTTCCATGTGAACACACACAGACACACACACAGACACACACACAGACACACACACAGACACACACACACACACACACACAGAGTCCAAATCACAAAAGTGGCCAAATATTTCCCTCTTGTGGTTAACACGAGGGACTGCTCCTAATTTGCTAATTGGAGCTGTAGCCCTTCCCACCTTCCATCCCTCTTTACTCCTAGATAAAATTATTAAGGCACACAATCATAGAACTACTTCCATTTTCTGAAAGCATCAAATATAGGACAAAACTACACCTCTTTGAAACCTTCCCCAATACCCCATCTCATGCTCAGATCCTATAAAAATCCCTCCTAATATCACTTCCTGAGATGTCTTGGAAGCCCCATGGTGTGTGTTCTACCTCAATGAAAGAGCCAATAAAACAAACTTTGATCAGCTACAGGTGTACTCAGGAGGGCAATCTTAGAGTGAAATTCAAAAACGTACATCTGCTGAATTATTTGCATGTAAAACTATAATTGTGCCGTGAACTTGTTTTTATTTCAGTGTAAAAGATCAGACACATTAACTGTAGAATAAAAGAAAGAGATTTTAAAAAGAGAAGCTAGTTAAATATTTCTGAAATGAATCATACTATATACTGTCCTATACTATTGCCAATTAGTCCAGAGTCCTCTTGCACGAGGGTGCTATACAACCAAAAATTATTTATATACACCGAGCATAGAACAGACTAGATTCTCAATGAGCACTATTGTTAATAATGGTGGTTTGTTTTTCTATTCTGCTAACAGTTAGCATATACCTCTTAATTATGACATATTTACAGCAGTTCGGGTTCTTCAGTAACACACACTGAGAGGAAATATACTTTAGGGACCAAAACATACAAATGAAAGACGAAAGAAGTAAAACTGACCAGAAAAAGAAATTAAACTCTGCTGCATGATGGCAAAGTCTTGGCCAATTTGTGGGTAGCTCTGGAATCAATATTACCCACCAGAGTGTCATGCACTGGCCTGGAATGGCCATCCTTTATTCTTTGTGTTTCCCATCCACTGGATACAAAATGATCTATAGAATGACATGGAACGCCGTCCTGCAAGGTGACTGAAGCTGTATCACACCTTAAATGATATGACAGCTGCCGTCTCTGATGATCACTCTTACTGCACCTGGGCAGAAAGTTCTTCCTTGAGGGAGGAACTCAGTGTCTAATTATTCATTTACTATCACATATGAGTTACGCATTCGAAATAAACTTAGACCTAGATAGTAATTAATAAAATATTCAGAAATGTGAATATCATCAGTAAATCAACAAACATCAAGTGCTGGTGAGGATGTGGAGAAGGGGGGAACTTTTGCACTCTTACTGGGGATAGAAACTGGTGCAACCACTGTGAAAAACAGCATGGAGTTTCCTCAAAAAATCAAAAACAGATCTGCCTTTTGACCTAGCAATCCCACTTCTGGAATATATGCATGGAAACCCAAAACACTAATTCAAAAAAAAATGCATTCCTGTGTTCATTGCAACATTATTTACAATAGACAAGATCTGAAAACAGCCCAAGAGCCCAGCAGGATATGAGTGAATAAAAAAGCTGTGGTACATTTACGCAATGGAATACCACTCAGCCATTAAACAAGAAGGAAACCTTATCTTTTTGTAACAGCATGCATGACCTGGAGCTACAACGTTAAGTAAAACAAGCCAGTCAGAAAAAGATAAATACTGTAAGATCTCAGTTATATGTGGAATATAAGGAACAAAATAAACTGACTAACAAAATAGAAACAGAGGCATGGATACATGAAGCAGATTCATCTATATCAGAGGAGAAGGGTGTTTGGGGGCTGGATGAAAAAGGTGAAAGGATTAAGCAAAAAAAAGCATCTAAACATAACACATAGACACAGACAACAGTGTGGGGACAGCCAGAGAGAAAGGGCGGGGGGAGGTGGGCAAAGCAGCCGAGAATGGGGATGGAGAGAGACTTTGCTTAGGGTGATTGGCCCGTGATGTGTGCAGATGATGTTTTGTTGAGTTGTACACTTGTAACCTGTATGGTTTTGTGACCCAATAAATTCAATTAAAAATACAATAAAATAAAGTATTTTGAAATAATAAGTAATAGCAAGAACAAGCTGTACTACACAAGTAAATTTACAAATCCCACTAAGTCAAAGGTTGCAGGTATAATTACCAGTCAGGGACATGCCTAGATTGGGAATTCAGTCCCTGGTTGGATGTGTACAAGAGGCTACCATTTGATCTTTCTCTTTCATATTTCTTCCTCCCTTGTCCTACCTCTAAATATAAATAAATAAAAATCTTTAAAAAAATAAAAATTGCATATGCATTACCTATTAGGTCAACAAGGACTACATTGTGTTGTAAGGAGTTTATCTTTTTCTGTATAACTGCAATAGTCTGATAACTAACTGCTTGGTTCTCCACTCACTTTTATTTATTTTGAGTCATCTATTGTTGATCATTAATTTCTTTCTTTGTCACCCTTAATTTCATTGTGATTAAGCATCTCTCAAATTTATGGGCGATTTTCCTTCTCTTTACTTGCTACAGAATTAAATTGTCCTGGGTATTAAAATGCATGACACAAATAATCAAAAGAAAGAGAGTAGAGAGTCTTCACATGTCAACAGCAAGAAAATATGCAAGTAAAATATGTGACAAGATTTTAACATTAACAACACTCTAGGAAACCATATATCAGAATTTGCATAAATCCCTCAATGACCTGTCACTGACTTTTTTTTTCCTGGAGATTGTATTATTTATTCACCGTACTATAGCACAAGATGAGTACTTTAGTCTCTTTTCTGTAAAGCTACAAAAGCACTTATCATGTGCAAACACAAAGGCTTTCACATACATACTTAAATAAACTCATATTAACATGCACTCCCACCATAGATGCTAAGTCTACAGGTAGTTACAAATTAATTGTTTAGGGAGAATAAAGAAGAGGAACGGATGTGTTGGGCATCAAATGGTACATGAGAGAAGAGAAAGGGAAAGGCAGCTGTGGTAATGGGGACGTATTAAGTGAGCTCTGACTAGGGAACTGAAATTTTACATGGCATTATATAGTGTGTTTTTTTATTATCTTCTTTATTTGTACTGAGGTATATTTAATGTCCCAAAAAGTGCACATATTTAAGGTATACGTTTTGACAAGTTTGGATATATGCGCCCATCCATGACACCACGGTACCATGCATACTCCCCACAATCAAAATGAAAAACATTTTAGTCACCTCCAAAACATTCCCTGTGTCCCAGTGCTTTTGTGAGTGTGTATGAGAGAGCACAGCATGAGATCTACCCACTTAAATTTGCAAGTGCATGACACCATACTGTTATCTAAAGGCACTATACTATTCAGCAAATATCTTGAGATCATTCATTTTGTGTAACTAACTTTATACCCCTTGAACAAGAGTTCTCCAATTCCTTCTTTTCTCATTTTCTGGTATCCACTATCATACTCACTGCTTCAATGAATTTTCATGTTTTAGATGCATACCTTAAGTAAGTGGGAACATGCAGTATTTATCCTTTTGTGTGTGGCTTATTTTACTTAGCATAATATCTTTTGGGTCTAATCATGTTGTTGCAAATGGTAAGATTTCCTTCTTTTCGGGGAATAAATACTGTTTCATTGTATGAACATACCACTTTATCAATTCATCTGTTG
Organism: Micronycteris hirsuta; assembly: GCA_004026765.1. Classification (NCBI taxonomy): domain Eukaryota; kingdom Metazoa; phylum Chordata; class Mammalia; order Chiroptera; family Phyllostomidae; genus Micronycteris; species Micronycteris hirsuta. The sequence continues at coordinate 8,699 of PVJI01027738.1, forward strand.
ATGGACAATTAGGTTGTTTTTTGCAGCTTGTCTTGTAAACAACGCTGCAACAATCATAGGAGTGCAGATATTTCTTTGCAATTCTGATTTTCATTTTTTAAATATATACTGAGGAGTGCAGTTGCTGGATAACATGGTAGCTCTAGCTTTAATTATTTATTTTTTTTAATTTATTGTTGTTCAATTACGGTTGTCTGCATACTCTCCCCTCCCCTCCCCCTCCAATCCCACTTCCCCTCCATGCCTCCCTCCCCACCCTTGGTTCTGTCCATGTGTCCTCTATAGTGGTTCCTGAAAACCCTTCTCCCCATTGTCCCCTCCCCCCTCCCCCCTGGCTATTGTTAGATTGTTCTCAATTTCAGTGTCTCTGGTTAAGTTTTGCTTGCTTTTTGCTTTTGCTGATTATGTTCCGGTTAAAGGTAAGATCATATGGTATTTTTCCCTCACCGCCTGGCTTACTTCACTTAGCATAATGCTCTCCAGTTCCATCCGTGCTGTTGCAAAGAGTATAAGCTCCTTCTTCCTTTCTGCTGCGTAGAATTCCATTGTGTAAATGTACCATAGTGTCTTGATCCATTCATTTGTAGATGGGTACTTAGGTTGTTTCCAGCATTTGGCTATTGTGAATTGTGCTACTATGAACACTGGAGTGCATAGGTTCTTTTGAATTGGTGTTTCAGGGCTCTTAGGGTATAATCCCAGTAGTGGAATTGCTGGGTCAAAAGGCAGTTCCATTTTTAGTTTTCTGAGGTAATTCCATACTGTTTTCCACAATGGCTGCACCAGTCTGCATTCCCACCAACAGTGCAGTAGGGTTCCCTCTTCTCCACATCCCCTCCAACATTTATCCATTGCTTTGTTGATGATGGCCATTTTGACTGGTGTGAGGTGGTATCTCATTGTGGTTTTAATTTGCATCTCTCTGATGTTGAGCACCTTTTCCTGAATCCATTAGTCATTTGTATGTCTTCTATAGAGAAATGTGTGTTGAAATTCTTTACTCATTTATTAACTGGGTTATTTGTTTTGTTTTGTTTTTGCTATTAAGTTGTAGGAGTTCTTTATTTATTTTAGAAATTAATTCCATTTGTTGTATAGGACTTACAATTATTTTCTTTCACTTTGTAGTTTGCCTTTTGATCCCATTGACTGCTTCCTTTGCTTAGTAGAGCTTTTTAGTTTGACAGAATGCCACTTGGCTAGTTGTCCTGTTGTTGTTTGTCTTTTCAGTGTCATGTCCATGAGTTCATTGCAAAGACCAATGTCATAAAGGTTTTCCCCTGTTGCGAATTCTGGCCAGCAGGATTCGTATGCCATGGCAGTGTGTAAATAATTTTACACGTAATACACTGGACTAGAAATTCCAGGACCATGCGACCCCTCCATTATCATCTTGGAGAGTCCTCGAGCCTTGTGTTGACTGGCTTTTTATTGCTGTTCTAGGGGACATTACCTCAGAATGGTATTCATTAACCATGTGGAGATTGTAGATTCGCTTTAGGTGGTAGACAGCCCGGAAGGTACATCAAAAGGGTTATTCAAAGACAAGAGGTATGACTGAACTTTGAAGGATTAGCATCGGTCTAAGGAAGCTAGTTAAGCATTAGCATTTGTTCTTTTGATCCAGGGAGAGAGAGATTTTTAACAAGACTTAACTCTAGGAAATATGCCATCCTGATTTACCCACAGGAAATTCCGCTGTCACACAGGTGGGTCCTGCTTGCTGTCCCACGTTCCACTGGAGCTTTCTCTTAGACGTGAAATGTTAGGGCTACATTTCCCAAGGTGAGAAGCATGGATTCCTCTTCATTCCCCTATTGACAAAATGTTAGCTAGACTAAGAAAAAAGAGAGAAGACTCAAATAAAATTAGAAATAAAAGATATTACAATGGATGCCACAAAACTAAAAAGTATCATAACAGAATACAAGGACAAATTAGATGCCAACAAACTCAATAACCTGGAAAAAATAGATAAATTCCTGGAAACATACGTTTTACCCAGACTGAACTGCGAAGAGACAGTGAGCTCCCCATCTTGGAGGGCCTCATATATCAGTCTTTGACCTCTTTCCTTTTCTGTGCTCACTCTGAAAGTGGTGTTACTGACTCTGTTGTTTTAAAAGCCATCTACTACTAATAATATGTGAATACATATCTTCAGAGCACCTGATTAATTTTTAAGTACACATTATAATAGCCAGACCATAGTTTGTGCATTTGCCATTCTTCCAAACAAAAGTGGTCTTTCTTGAGCAAGGTGTCGAGTTCAACTTGCAACTCAAGCAACCATACACGTGCTTCCCTTCCAACTTCGCCATGCAATGCAACTGATTTATCTTTACTTCCCATTGGTCAAACAAAATATTTAAAAGATATGTACTCAAAACCACAGATTTACTAATTTTGTTTTATTTTTAGTACTCTATTTAGGCCCTTGATAAGTCCTCCCTTTATTGCATTTAATGTTTAACAGTGTAGCAGTGAAGGATACAATGGCAAAGGGTACAGGTCAGTGCCACTGCTTTGATTTGAGTTATGTCACAGCAGTTAACCCGCTGCAGCCTTTACATCGTCATGTCAAAAGTCAGCACAGTGAAAAGAAGCATATAACACGGGTCATCAAGGAATATGCATAAACGACCCCTGGACAAAGGCAAAGGGTGTGGGAGGATTGACTGTGGGAGGGGGGGCAGAAGGGTGGAGAGTAATAGGGGGAAAATGGGGACAACTGTAATTACACAACAATGAAAAATTTTAAATATATAAAAAAATTAAAAAGAAATAAAAAGCATACAATAGTTTAGCATTATTCTGAAAATAATTCTCACTTTGCAATCTTCCTGGAAGAGACTTGGGGATCACACTGGGGCCTGTGAAACATACTATGAGAACCACAGGTTTATGCTATTTTCTCTGCCTACAATAGCCTTGCGTGTCATATTTTTCGACCCCAATTCTTCTCATCCTTAAATTTTAAAGACAGTTAAAATACTACACTTGCTATGAAATCTTTCCAGATCTCTCAAGTTAATGATGACATCATTTTTTATCCAAATGAATAAACATTTTATAATGTTCTCCAGAAATTTTTTAAAAAGATAAAATAGAAATATATGTTCTGTACTCTTGACATTGTCACATTCTATTAGGAGATATTTACTTCTGAAACAAAAGTTTGTAACAAAAGGTGATGCATGAAGACACAGAGCACAGAGCACACTAAGGGAGCATGGACACATGGATTGGTAGGTGCCAATTCTAAAGACAGAAATTTTTGCAAAGTAATAACATTTAAAACAGGTTGGACTCTGGTGTGGAGAGGGAAACCGTACACATTAAAGAGAATAAGCAAAGATACAGAAGCAAAAGTACCAGTTATGTATTTTGTAGGTTTGGTATGAGATGTGAGGAGTAGGGCAGGTTGGGGTCAATTGTGAATGGGCATTAGTTTTTAGAAATGAGTTAAAGTCATTAAGGGAAGGACAGGTGAATTTCACAATTTGAAATCACAGATGATATTTGTAAAGTATCTCAAATAAGGGGATACAGGTTTAATATTCACCAATGGTCAAAAAATCACTGCTGAAGAATGGACTCGCAGAAGTGTCACGTGATGAAAGAGCATACAACAGCTACTCATTCCTTGTATCACCGTAATAGAGTCTTAGGTTCTCACTTGATTGATGGAGAGGTGGAACAGAGCATCTGAAAATTGCAGCTAATTGTGAAATGATGTTTGTATAAATTCTAAATCTGTGTTCAATTGAGCCACCCATTATTCTAAACACCAACAAAGAATACTCTTTATTTGTTTGGTCCGTTGGTTCTAGGGCTTGGATTTTTCAAAATTTATGATGGTGACAGAACCTTGAAAAAGAAGACCCCACTTAAGAAAATGTAACTCAGTGTTCATCTTTTTCTTATTTCCTTCTATATATGGGTCTCATATTTCATTCTTGTATAATAAATCAGCACAACTACTTTTAAGATCTTTGGGTAGCACAAGATTTCATTACACATTCTCTACCCACAGAATTTAATGCACAACATTAGTTTTTCCTAACAGCTTTCTCTTACAGAGATTTAATTTAGATTATATCTTTCTCCAACATATATATAAACAGAGTGTAACTCCAAAACACTATGCATCCAGCCACCTCATTTGACATTAACTTTAACATAGCAGTAACTGTAGTTTACATTAGTTTCTTATTGAGGACAATGTGTTATCTATTTCTGTAAAATGGTATTTTACTGTCTAAAACAGATATATTATACAAATGATACACAAAAAAGCTTTGTAATTAAAAACCTGAAAGTATACCAACATTTTATATTCTGACATTCCTTTTCTATATTTTACCAAAATATCTTACATATAATTTTAAATATTTACAAATAAGTAAATAAGTGAATGTCATATGGCAACCAATGTCTAATTTGTGGTGAAAAGAAAAATATTAATATGAATTAATTGTACACATCTACATCATATATTTTAGTAAATTGTTTGTTTAATTCTAATGAACCTAAATGTGGAGATTTGGGGGCAATTTACTGTTTTGATTATTTTAAATATTATTTTTTGTATAAGGTGTATTTCATTAACAGGGCAAAATGAACCATACAGGTTTGTGACCAGCAAACTATTTTGATTTCTTGTCATATTATTTATTTCATGTTTGTTCTTCACGATTCCACTTATGTCTTCATGTCTTCACAAATCCATCAAGGTGCAAATATTGACTCGATTGTTCTCATCGTTGTAGATAATCTGTCCATGATACCAATGGCTAAGACTTCCTTCAAGGCTTATCAGGATACTGACTTCCTGTCTTCACACTAAAAATATGCTAACAATATCTAACTAACTACTTGCCACATACTTAAAATATATGCCCTGGGACTCTCAGTTTACTCTGAGGATATTGGATAGAAAATTAATCATACTAAAGAATACAAATAAATGATCTCAATATGTTTAGTTAGCATACTTGGCCATTAAATTTAGTTAATTGCTTTCTGGAACCCTGAATAAAAATAAAAACATGATAGATTATGTAATTCTCATTATCTGATAAAAGGAGCATATGCTCATTATTTAAGGGAGCTCATTTTGTGTGGTACCAAATGATAAAGGCAATGTATCATCTTAATGGACATTCTATTATTCAACCGAATTGTTAAGACACATTATGATGGTTATTTGAGGGAACATATCGTATGGAAATTAAAGTATGCAGCTGAGGTCACGTCACAGTGAGCTAGTTACTAAAGGCTGAGGTCACTCAGGGACATCCCTGATGGTTTAAAATAGCTCATTTTGAAAGACTATACTTTCAGGGATCATTTCTATAGTTCGTTAAAATAACTCATTTTGTAAGTGTTTAATAAAAAAATTATTAAGTGCAATTGGTATTGAAAAATATAGATATGTAATGCATGAAGTAGCTTCCTTTAGAGAGTAATCTAAATTTCCAACAATAATTTCTCTTTCATTATTTCAGCAGGGGACAAATTGTGACCTTTAATTTACTGGAATCATTTTGTTTATAATTTAATTCAGGGAACATTTATAAGCATTAACTAGGTTCACAAGACACTTTGCTAAGACCTAAAGATACAGAGTTTATGCACTATTCATTTTTATCAAATTTATGAAGCTGGTCTTGCGTTGCCCTATGTGGTGACATTCTCAATGCAGTGAATTTGTCATCTTCTGCTAAGAGCAGTTTCTGTTGAAAGACTCACTGTGTAGCAAAACAGACAAGTGGGAGACTTAAAAATGTATTTCATTTATCAAAAAAGTGGTGATTGCTTTCTGTATAGGTAGACAGAGTCTAGGAGACAAACCTGTAATGTATATTTCTATCTTTTTTATTCTATTTCCAAGTAAGAAGTATATTCATACAGATTCCCATTTGACAGTCCAAATGTGACATTTACTACAGACTTCACATAGTTTTTCTCTTTCCTTCATGATTCAAGTATATATGAAATCTATCAGAAAGAATATTTCTAAACCCAGAGCAAGGCATCATCAGTATTTTCCTAGTGCTCAGGGGCAAAACTGAATACATCGCTCATTTTTCTGTCTCAAAAATCACTTCATCTAAACTAGTTGTTTCAGTGTATATGATATCAGTCATCCTTTAATCTTCTGAAAATAGCACTGTGAAGAATGCAGTAAAGTGTAATCCCTCTTTCTTTCATATCTCTATTTTCAGAGCAACTCCAGAGATCACTTTGATACCATATGTTCTACTTGGAACATCACAGAGTAGATGTAGCATGAAAATATATGTTTCTGATCTGTAAATAGTATCAGCTGAATCCATATTCCCATGAATTTTCTGCCATAGAACTGAGTGTTCTCTTCATCATGCAGCCAGTATATTTTAATTCCCTTTTATCACAGCTTCCAAGAGCATCAATCTATCATTTGGAGATGAGTAGCATGAAGATTCACCACGGTTCTGGGCAATTGGATCTTGGTAACATTGCGGCATTTCCTGAATTGGACGCCAATAAATTACATTTAAGTGACTTGAAAGTGGCTGATTGGCTTCAGCTCACTTCGAGGTATGCATTTCTGCTGTAATTGCGTGCTACCCTTAGACTGGGAATTGGCAGCCCGAGAGCATGTGTTTTTAGGAGATAATGCTTTTGGTCTCTAGGGATGGATTTTGACAACATTCCACCATTATCCCTAGATTAGTTAGAATTACTTACTTTTTCAAATTGCATATAAAGAATAGTAGACAAAGAAAAACCTTTCTCTGACCACCAAAAAAAAAAAAAAAATTACTACATTGGTTTCCCAAGGAGTGGAAAATTCCATTTAATGTTATTATTCCAATCTCATTTTGTTGGTTCAAGCTCTGCATATCCAGATGTCTAATGCATCAGCTTATTTAACTGACCAAATGTCTTTGGAAGTGAAGTTTCCTATCATCATGATCAAATTAGAAAAAAGTGCTTTTAATCATTCAAATTTACACATTCATTATAAAATATTTATTAACCATTACTTTTTGTGAGGCTCTGTGCTTCTTCTAGGTATTCTAATGAGATAGTGAGTTTCCTATTATCCATTGTTTTGCAATTTAGTGGAGAAGATCAATATATAAGCCAATATATCAAAGTACTATGCCCTACAACAGAGGTGTGAATTGGGAGGATACTGAGGCACACAAAAGGAAGAATCACATCTATGTTAGAACGCCTAGAGGCCTTTCCAGAGGAAGTGGCATGAGTTTCAAAGCTCATAATATTCATCCATTCATTTTAATGAAAGTTATTATCCACTGCAGTTTAACTTTTTTCTTCAATTATATTTTTTGCAGTGCTCTATTTCTAAGGCTGAGGCCTGAGGTTTATTTTTCTCCAGATGAAAGAAGAAAGATGGTCTGACATTGGTCAGTTGCGAGTCTCAAAGAAGATATTCCTAACCTTTTCAGAAAGATGGCTGTATTGGAAATGAAGTTTTATCAAGATATGAGTGGGATAGGAAGATTTACTTACATTAATATGTTAATAACAAGCTCAAGAAATAAAGTACAAATGCTACTGTCTACCCAGGACAGTAAAAAGTAAAGGATCACGGGAACAGAAATAAGGTGAAACAGTAATCCTGTATCCTTCCCCCAACAAACAGATTTGGGGTTAAGCTTCAGGATGAGAGTCATTTGAAATATTCATATGGGTGTGTTCAGGAAGCTGGGTCAAAGGTATTAGAGAGGGAATATCTGAGTTATGCCTCCCAGAAAGTAAGAGGAAAAAAGCTGTCAGGCTTTAATGTGAAAATGAGGCAAAATGGAATGATAGAAGAGAAGCTGATAGAGACAGGTAGAGGAGCCTCTGGAAGTACCCTGGGGTCTCTGGGGCTTTCACCAAATCTAGAGGTACCCAAATTTTCAAGTGAAGGTGCACAGGTTTCTGAGAAGAGCAGAAAATTCTGAGAGGCCTCAGGTCATGATGAAGAATACATCATCAACATGTCTTTTCTGTCGAGACGCAAATAGCTGAGACCAAGGACTTCAACTGTGAGAGCAAGCATTTCAGCTCCTAAGGCCAGTTAAGATACACCCTGCATTATCCAGTACAAGAAATGCATCAGATCAACCCAGTCACTGAGGACGATGGGAACCAAGGGTCACCTGTATGGTCCAGAAGACTGCCTTTTGTCAAGTTCAATAAGTGCTCAAACTCTTCACACAACTAGCCACCATCACAGGCAGGAGACCGTAGAATGGGAGGTGTATTGAATGAAAGCAATGAGTCATTGGAAACACCCTATTCAAACTAGGCTTAATAGAGCATTGGGTACTAAACAGGCTGAGAACTTGTACTTAAAAATGATAGAGAAAATATTCAAATGCACATTTAAATCTGTCAACCAGTACAAAAATAGTTCTTAAGGAAAATCAAATCAGTCATGAAGAATAAAGAAGCTGCCCTGGCTAGGTGGCTCAGATGGCTGGAGCATCGTCCCATAGAACAGACATGTCATAAGTTTGATTCCTGGTCAGGGCATATACCTAGGTTATGGGTTCGATCCCCAGTCGGAGTGAGTATGGGAGACACCAATTTATGTTTCTGTCTCACATTGAT
>PVJI01027739.1:0-17327 GCA_004026765.1 Micronycteris hirsuta
TTTGCATTGGAAGTCTCCCAGCACCCCAAAGCTAGAGGCAGGATTGTGCCTCTACAGAGGCAAGTCAAAGTGTGAAGACTGAGACACCCTAGCAGTGACCTCGAGTACCTCCCATTCCCACCAACGAGGGCCATAACCAGCACCACATACTGAAGGTTAGCTATCAGGGGGATTAAGCTTCTCAGCTGAAGAGAGAAGAAAAAAGTAGGGGATAGACCAGGATCAGGGAAGAGTATTTTTGCAGTAACAGTGACAGAAAGGAATCAGGTACTCCCTGAGCAAAACCACAATGAAACCCTGAGGAAATCAGGCCTAGTGTTTCTCTCAGAATCGTGGTCTTTGATCATTCATGCCAGGCACCCAGTGGGCACTCCCTAAACACCACTGACCACAAAAACAATGTTGTTGACTGAGAAGCACTGCCACTCATTTGACCAATTATTTATGATCATTCAGCTTATTTCCCACTCTCATAATAGTCCTCAATTTTACTGCAAATACAAGTAGGGCATGCCAACACAAATGTTTTACCACCACAAAAATAGATCCTACCTCCCACTAATGTCTTTATGTATTAAACTTGTGGCTAACAGACCCACTATCAAAGTCTCAGCCAGGGTTCCCCTGCCTGCAGATGAAGACAGCTGTTGGAAAAGTCAACAGATCAAGGTCAGTGTAGGATGAAGTCTGCCTTTCCCTTAGCAACTGTAGTTCACCTGCTTCTTCCCCACCATTGTAGTATAACTTCCTAATATATATTATTCATTTCAAAAATGAATTAAACCAGAATGGCAGTCTTCTTACTATTTTTGCTCTCTGAAGTCAAATTTGGGGGGAGGGAAGTTGAAATTACATCCTTTTTTCAAAGGCATACTATTAAACCATTTTTCTTTACAATGCCTATGTTTCCTTTCCAGATATTTCACTAGTATTTATTTCTTCAATATGGTTATAGACTGTTGCTTCATGATGGATGTCAAAAGATTTTGTGGCTTAGACCCTACACATATCACTATGCTTTCCCACCAACAGCAACTGATGGAAAACAGAATAATAACAAGTGCAAACCCAAAGTAAATAGAAAGCATAGGCTGGCTTCCCTTTGTGTTCCATTGCATCCGCCCACCTCCACTCCAACCCCATTAATCACACATAGCAATGGAAAGCAATCTCCTGATCAAACACGAAAAAACTGTGATTTCTCTAAAGTATAATATCCAGGGCCAAGTGGGAAGAAAAAACCCTGGGGATAATCCAAACACCATCAATTAGTATAGCTAATTAATATTTGATTTATATCCCTTCACTAACTTAGAGATCTCTCGAACCCTATGTGTGACAGATAATCTCATGTATTTCTCTGGGATATAATGGTTTGAGCCTTTCCTTTCCTAATTTAACTGTTTTCAGTTTTATTTTTACATCAACAATAAAGAAATATCTTATCTCATTAATATTGCTTTATTCAATATTTGTGTGTGAATAAATAACTTACTGATCCTCTAATCTTAGAGACTGAAGTTTTCATGTTTTAATGAATTGAGACTGTAGTCCCTACCCTCTTCTTACTTTCCTTCTTCCTGAGAAGTAACTCTTCTCAGCTCCAATAAATTCTCATTGTCCTCTTAATCCTAAATCTCACTTTATTTATTAATTGCATGTCAAAATAACAGTAAACTGAAAGAGAAAACACACAGCATCAAATTATACTTTCCACAGATGATTGTGACTTTAAAATATGTCCACAATGTTTTGATATTCCTCCTTTGAATGTGGGTTGGACTTACTGACTCCCTTCCAACACATAAAATATGCAGAAGTGTCTGTGTGTACCTTTCAAGATCAGGTCATGAAGGACACTGCAGCTTCTACCTGACTCTCTCTTAGACCACTTCCTCTGGGGGAAACCCAGCTGCCATGTCACAAAGACACTCAAGCAGCCCCCTGGAGAGGTCTGCAAGAGAAGGAACTGAGGCCACCTGCCAACAAGCATGTAAATGAACCATCTTGAAAGTGGATCTTCAGCCCTTGTCAAGCTTTCGAATGACTGCAGCCCCTGCCAATGTCTTGAATGCAACATCATCAGAGACCCTGAGCCAGAGCCATCCAGTTAAGCTGCTACCTAATCTCTAACTGTGACATGATAAATATTTTTTGTTTGAAGCTAATAAATTTTTAGATAATTTGTTAGGCAGCAATGAATAATTAATATACTCATTATTTCACAGGTGTTTACCTTCTTCTCCACTTCATGTTACATAGGTAACTTATTTTTTTTTTACATTTCTATAAGACCCTCCAATCATGACAGTTATTATTATACAGAATACGTAATATTTTTGAGTCAATATGTTTAATGGACTCAAAAATATATAGTAATCTGTGTGTTTTTTAAAAAAACAAAAATATTTTGGAGGACCTCTGGTCAAGATGGCAGAGTAGGTAAAGACTATGCTCACCTCCTCCTATGACCACATCAAGATTACAAGTAAAGGCCCTGGCTGGTGTGGCTCAGTGGACTGAGCACTGGCCTGAGAACCAAAGGGTTGCCGGTTCAATTCCCAGTCAGTGCATATGCCTGGGTTGCAGGCAAGGTCTCCAGTAAGGGGGCACATGAGAGGCAATCACACATAGATGTTTCTCTTCTTCTCCCTCCCTTCCCTCTCTCTAAAAATAAATAAACAAAATCTTTTTTAATTACTTTATTGTTGTTCAATTACAGTTATCTGCATTTTCTCCCCACCACAGACTACAACTAAATTACAGAACAATCATCATTGAGAAACACCTGAAGACTAGTTTTACAGAAATCCTATAAATAAGGATATAAAGAATAAGTCATGTTGAGACTAAACACACAAAAGAAAAACATTTTTAAAGTACCATCTCTCTGATGGGAAATATAATAGTAACTATAATTTACTGACTATCCATATGTGTGAGACAATTATATTCACATATTATATATAATTATACATTATAAACTACATTATATTTATATACTACATAATATATAATTTTATTTATTTTATTATAGTATAAAATTATTTTATTCCATGTTCATACTTTGCAATTGACATCTATATCCCCATTTTATAGAGGAGAAAAGTAAGTCTCTCAAAGAAGTTGAGTAACTTATTAATAAATGGCAAAGATACACCTCGAAACCATATCTTGAAAGACTGAATTTTATGCTTTTTCTGCGTGACCATAAAAGATTCTTTAAAGTTTCTACCTCAAAGAATAACCCAGCTCTGGTGGATGTGGCTGGATTGTTCAAAGGAGTGTCCTGTAGCTGAAGGAATGCCATTCAATTTCTGGTTGAGGCATGTGCTTAGGTCACAGGTCTGATCTCTAGTCAGGGTCCTTGTGGGAGGCAGCTGATCAATGCTACTTTCTCACATCAGTGTTTCTCTCCCTTCCTCTCTCCCTCCCTCACCTTCTAAAAGAAATGGAAATAAACAGTCATCAGGTGAGGGGAAAAAATAAAAATAGATAAAGAAGAATAATCCAGTAAACATCCATGACATACATTGACTTTGAACTTGAACATATGTCTTATAAGACAAGGTATTCAGCAGTCTTCCAACAACATAGTAATCAAGACACTAAATTGCCTGGGCCAGATGGCTCAGTTGGTAGGAGCCTTGTCCTATACAACAAAAGGTTGCGGATTCTATTATCTGTCAGGGCACATACTTAGATTCCAGGTTCAATCCTTGGTTCTGGTGCTTACGGGAGGCAACCAATCAACACCTCTCTCTCTCTCTCTCTCTCTCTCTCTCTGAAATCAATAAACATATCCTCAGGTGAGGATTAAAAATAAATAAATAAAAAGAGCCTAAATTATTATATTATAGTCTTCATCCATTTAGGTTATTTGTGAATCCTTGTTAACACATTAGAACATATTTAATATCAAACTGGGTGTGAAAACTATTCATCTTAAATATGCCCCAAATTTCCTCCTGTGGTGAAATTCTTTTATGTTATAATGAGTTTACTGGTACCATTGCTTACCAATTTCATTCTCTATTACTCTCACATAGGCTATAAAAATATTAGCAAGATGCTGGGAAAAATTAACTCAAACATCTATATCATTAAAGGTAAATTAAGGTTTCCATAAAAAATCTGTTCTCTATTTCTGAATAACCTATGTGGAAATGCACTAAATCTCAACCTCAATAGATGCATTTTCTTTCATCATCAGAATGATCTTTCAGATAACTTATGTCAAAATAACGGATTCAAAATTGAGGTTATTGGGGTTTATTTATTTATTTTTATTTTTAAATATATTTTATTGATTATGCTATTACAGTTGTCCCATTTTCTCTCTCCCCTTTATTCCATTCTGCCCTGCACCCCACCTCCCACCAGCATTCCCCTCTGCCCTTAGTTCATGTCCATGAGTCATACATAGAAGCTCTCTGACTTCTCCATTTCCTATACTATTCTTAAACTCCCCTTGTCTATTTTGTACCTACTATTTATGCTTCTTATTCCCTGTACCTTTTCCCCCACCCTCCCCTCTCTGCCTTCCCACTGATAGCCCACCATGTGATCTCCATTACTGTGATTCTGTTCCTGTTCTACTTGTTTGTTTAGTTTTGTTTTGTTTTTTTTTTAGATTCAGTTGTTGATAGTTGTGGGTTTGTTGTCATTTTACTGTTCATAGTTTGGTCTTCTTTTTCTTAGATAACACCCCCTAACATTTCATATAATAAGGGTTTGGTGATGATGAACTCCTTTAACTTGACCTTATCTGGGAAGCACTTTATCTGTCCTTCCATTCTAAATGATAGCTTTGCTGGGTACAGTAATCTTGGATGTAGGTCCTTGCCTTTCATGACTTTGAATACTTCTTTCCAGCCCCTTCTTGCCTGCAAGGTTTCTTTTGAGAAGTCAGCTAACAGTCTTATGGAAACTCCTTTGTATGTAACTCCCTCTTTTTCTCCTTCCTGTAGGTTCCTAAGCCTCCCCTCATGTTTTTGAATTCTTGTTTCTTCATTCTGTTCTGGCTGAATGTTTCTTTCTTCCTTCTGTTCCAAATCGTTGATTTGAATCCCAGTTTCCTTCCCTTCACTGTTGGTCCCGTGAATATTTTTCTTTATTTCACTTTGCATAGTCGACACTTTTTCTTCTATTTTGCAATCATACTCAACCATTTCTGTGTGCCTCCTGATTACCAGTGTTTTGTACTGCGCATCTGATAGGTTCGCTATCTCTTCATCACTTAGTTGTATTTTTTCTGGAGCTTTGATCTGTTCTTTCATTTAGGCCATATTTTTTTTTTATCTTGGTGCACCTGTTCCATTGTAAGGGGCAAAGGCTTAGGTATTTGCCAGAGCAGGGCAACCCACATCACTGCGTTGTCATGCCGTAAGTAGGGGAGGGGTCAGAGGGGGAACAATGCCACTTGCTCAGCTCTTGACCAGCTTTCAGTCACTTTCCCCACTACCCACAAGTGAATTTGGCCCTTCTGGTGCTGATTCCCAGGTGAGTGGGTTTGTGTACATTCTAGGACCCTGTGTGTCTCTCCAACAAATTCTCCTATGAGCCTGGGGGTTTCTCCCACCACTGTCACATCCACAGATTTTTATAGCCAGAGGTTTTGGGGCTTTCTTTCCCCACTCTGGAACCTTTGGTTGCACAATCTGTCTCAATCCCCAGTTAGTCCTCCCAGTTTATTCACATGCACATGTGGGACCACCCAGTCCATCAGCTGCTGCCTTGCTGTGCATCCTCTCTGCCCTGGTTGCCTGTCTCCACTCCTCTTACTAGTCTCGATGAATGTCTCTTCTTTAACTCCTTGATTGTCAGATTTCCATACAGTTCAATTTTCTGACAGTTCTGGTTATTTTTTTGTTTTTAAATTTGCTGTTGCCCTTCCTTTGGTTGTACAAGGAGGCAAAGAGTATCTACCTATGCCTCCATCTAGGTGGGAAGTTAAAATTGAGATTATTGTTAATTTTTTTTTGAATTGCTATATTGTTCACATCAAGACTAACAATTACCAATGGTTTTCTACATTCACAGGTAAACGATTTACTCTTATTTTTAAAAGAAATAACCCAAATTGAATTCTTTTTAGAGAGATGCATTATTGTATTCATTTATGTAACTTCACATTTTCTTAACTCATTCAAAGACAGAGGGATTTTTTAATTTCTCAACAATAGATCTCATTGTCTTAAAATTTTATTAATAAGAGTCATTGTGGTAGTAAATTTTTTCCTTTCTTTTAACTTGATACTCCAAACTGTTCAATTTGTTGAAAGACAGAAGGCTTAAGAATCACATTAATCTGTATTTCTAAAACTGTGGCACTCCTAAAGTCTTCTTTTAAAATATGCATAATAAAAGGCATATCTGTATTATTTCTGGGAAATAATTTTTTTCTCCCAAATTAGCTATTTGGTAATTTCTTCTACACTTTTCATTGTATAAGAGCTTAATAACTGGGATATTAAAACAAGGAAACCCAATTATTATATATTAAATCTCTCTACCCTTTAACTTGCAATTGATCTTTGAAGGGCACTTACCATCTTACATCTTGCTATAGAATTATTTATATAAATGCCTTACTTTGTTCTCTATTATAATATGATCAGCGTATAAGTAGGACTTTTCTCTCAAATATTTGGATCTTCTTTAGGTCCTAATTGACTCTTTCAAATTGACTATCTCTAAAATTATAAAGATCTTCAATGGGACTTTTAGTCCTATAGGATTTCAGACACAGTGTTAACAAAAAAGCAATGACTTCGGTCTCTAAGCAAAACCTTTGAAATTTATCACTTACTCATCCATTCTTCAAAGGGATCAATGGTAGATTAAATTTTTGGTTCCAATTCTTCACTCTCTTGTGGTAGAAGCATACATTTAATTTTACAGTTCTCTCCTATTATGAGTGAAACATACTTCCCTGCCTTGTTAATATCAGACTTTGTCATTGACACACTTGCTTTGGTCAATAAAATATTAACAGAAGCCATAGATGTGCTTGTATGAGTTGGTTTGCCTCTTACATTGTTAAGTTATCAAAAGAGGAACATTCCACAGAAAGCTGCTGATTTGAATGAGGATGAAAAAAATGTGGAGTAAATCTAGACTCAACATATAGATTGGAATCAAGTTAATTCACACACAATGGAACCCTAGTCAAATGTAGATCCAGTAGCAAAACAGAATGAAATGCTTGCTATTGTTAAGGCACTGAGATTTGGGGTTGTTTGGTGCACAGCGTTATAGTAACAATATCTGTTTACTGTGGTGTCCTCCCATTAACTCTGCTATCTTTGTTGAAGAGAATAGATGAGTTAATACATTTTAAGCACTCTGTATTGGTTGTTGTTATTCTTTGTAGCCCTACATATGGACATAGGCTATAAATGGAGAGATACAAGACTCCAGCTGTGCAAAAATATGTTACCACCGGTCTGTTACAATAATACCATTCACTCACACTCACAATATGTTATAGTGTATGGCACAGTTGATTTCAGAGACAAATGAATTTCATTTCAGGAAAATTGGGATGTAGTCCAGGAAAAAAATCTACTTCAGCTCTTGAGAAGTAACTTTCTTAAAATCATAGGTAGTCACATTTTTATGGGCAATAGGAGACATAGAAGGTAGGGTATTGATATGACTCTGTTGACTTAGAATTCATCTTTAAAATCTACAAAAAAACCCAGAGTTAATTTCTATCCCAGCTATGCACAAAAATTTATCTCTACAGTTATCTTAGCATTATTTTAGAAGCATAAATGTAGGAAACAACATACATACACAGTAATGGTGATTAATTAATTTTTGATACAGATATACAGTAGAATAGTACACCATATAACGTTTATTGTAGAAAAATATTACATAATATTGAAGTATGTCATTATATGTTGCTTATACAGAAAAAAAGAGTTATAAAATGGTATTTTTAATTTGACTCCCTATTTTAAAGAATATACTTAACATATTAAAAAATACTCCACCTCATGCTTTTATGAGTAATTCAAATTAAAACTACACCAAGACCTATTTTCATTTATTAGATTTCTAAAGACCCAGGGTTCACTAACACATTACGTATATGGGGAGGGGTTAAGGGAAAAGATATGTTTATCCATTCCTCATGAGAGTTGTAAATTAGTGTAACCTTTATGGAAATTAACTTGGCAACATATATATTACAGATGCACATAAACAAGCAGCAGCCAGACTAGGTTCTCATCTTGGCTTCACCTGGGAACCTCCAAGACAAGCACAAGTAGCAGCCATCTGCAGATTTCTTTAGAGTTAGTACAGGGAGTCATAGCAGCTCCACCTAATACATAGAAACAAATACATGAAGACTACCAAAATGTGGAGAGAAAAATTTCCCAAAAGAACTGATCAAAACTCCAGAAAAAGAACTAAACAAAATGGAGACAAGTAGTCTATCACATACAGAGTTCAAAACACTGGTTATAAGGATGCTCAAGGAACTTAGTGAGGATCTCAACACCATAAAAAAGAGCCAGTCAGAAATGAAGGATATGTTAATTGAAATAAAGAACAATTTACAGGAAAACAACAATAGAGTGGATAATGCCAAGAAAATCAAATCAATGATTTGGAACATAAGGAAGCAAAAAACAACCAATCATAACAAGAGGAAGAAAAAAGAATCCAAAGAAATGAGAATAGCGTAAGGAGCCTCTGGGACAACTTCAAGTGTTCCAACATTCACATCATAGGGGTGCCAGAAGAAGAGAAAGAGCAAGAAATTGGAAACCTATCTGATCTATCACTTTCAATTTTAAAACGAAAATGTGAAGACACATAGAAGTAAAAAAGACTTGTCCAAGGGCACACACAGACTACTTGCCTACTGAATCCTAATCCAACGTTCTTTTTTAATTAAAACAACAATTTTATCAAGGCATAATTGGAATACACTAAATCACATACATTTAAAGTATAAAATTTGATCAACTTTGACACATGTATTCACCAGTGAAACCATCACTGCAACAAACATAAACATTTCCATTATCTGCCCTGGTCAGGTGGTTTGATAATTGGAGCATCATTCTGTGCACCAAAAGGTTGTGGGTTCAATTCCTGATCAGGGCACATATGTAGTTTGCAGGTTCAATCCCCAGTCAGGGTGCATGTACAGGAGGCAGCCAATCAATGTTTTTGCTTTGATGTCTCTCTCTCTCTCTCTCTTTCTCTCTCTCAAGTCAGTGAACATATCCTTGGGTAAGGATTAAAAAAATTTTATATATATACATATATAAAATTTTCATTATTCCTCCCTATACCTCCATTCCTAGACAATGATTGATTTGCTTTCTATTACCATAAGTTTCCATTTTCACAATTTTCTATAAATGGAGTCAACAGTATACACACTTTGTGACGGGCTTCTTTCACTCACATAATTATTTAGAGAACTATCCATGTTCTGTGTATCCATAGTTCACTCTTTGTATTGTTTAATAGTATTCCATTGTATGGTTATAACTCAATTTTTTTAGCCATTCATCTGCTAATGGACAGTTGTGTTGTTTCCAATTTTGAGCTATTAGAAATAAATTCAACTTCTGGTCAAGATGCAGGTGTAGGTTAACTTGCAGAACTACATCAGAATTACAACTAAACTACAAAACAACCATCACTCAAAGCCATCAGAAATAGAGCTGAATGGAAATCTGACAACTACGGAATTAAAGAAACCGCATCCATCCAGACTGGTAGGAAACATGAAGATGTAGAACAGGCTGGTCCCACACACACAGGTGGTGGATAAATTTGGGAGGGGTATCTCGTAAGCAAGGGGTCCAAGGCCCACACCACATCTTCCAGCCCAGGGTTCCAGTGTCAGGAAGATAAGCCCCCATAACTACTGATTGTAAAAACCAGCAGGGTTAGAGTCAGTGAGAGGAACTACTGAATTCCCAAACAGTTCCTCTTAAAGCGCCCACAGACTTACTCAGACTCACTCCCTCTGAGCTCCAGGACCAGGGCAGCAGCTTGAAAGGCACCAGTGGCATACAGGGAGGATGTGAAGTGTCTGGTATCAGGATGAAAGCTAGGGGACAGCTTTTTCCCAGACAGAAAAGTGGGCAGTGGCTATTATTCCTTTTCTGAGCTCTCTCCCCACAGAGCCAGCAGGCAGGTGCCATATCTGAGACTCCATAAGCCAGACTCACACAGTTTGCTCCATCCTGGTGAATTCCTGAAGCTCTGAACCACCCAAATTACACCCCACCCAAGCTATTAACAGTGGCTGTTCCATATGAATGGCTGGTCTCTGCTCAGGTTTCACATCTTCCTAAATCCCCTCAAACAAGCCACATCCAGCCTCAGCAGGCACCCAGCCCTATATCTCTGACTAAGAGGTGCCCAGGCCCAGCACTAGCAGCAGTCAGCTGAAATTCACAGCTTGGCTTCACCTGGAGCCAGCACAAGTAGCAGCCATCTCAGAGTGCTTTATAGCTCATGCAGAGCAGCCCTGGCCAGAACACAGGTGAGGGCTGACCTTGGCCTCCACCACCCAGGAAACTCCAGAGCCTGCATAACCGCTGGAAAGCTACAGACCATGTCATAACATTGCCCACCCCACACCCCCGCACAGCTGAACTACCACAGAGGGTGGAGGTTGGTGGTCAGTGGTCACAGACAGTCCTTGCACCTGACTTACCTGGGTAACTCCCTTCCACTGACCTGCCAACAGCCATCAAAGCTTAACTACAAGAAGAGGGTGTACTCAGCCCACACAGAGGGCTCACCTCAAGTATCCAGCTTGGGTGATAGGGGAGGCTGTGCCACTGGACCCTACAGGACACCTACTACATTAGGCCATGATATGAAGACAGAGAGTCATAGCAACTCTACCTAATACATAGAAACAAACATAAGGAAGCTGACAAAAATGAAAGAACATAATCAAAACTCCATAAAAGGAATGAAACAAAATGGAGATGAGCAACTTACCAGATTCAGAATTAAAAACATTGGTTATAAGGATGCTCAAGGAACTTAGTGAGGACCTCAACAGCATGAAAAAGACCCAGGCAAAAATGAAGGATATACTAATGGAAGTAAAGAACAATATACAGGGAATCAACAGTAGAATGGATGAAGCTGAGAATCAAATCAATGATATGGAACACAAGGAAAGGAAAAAAACAACCAATCAGAACAAAAAGAAGAAAAAATATTTTTTTAAAAAATGAAGATACTAGAAGGAGCCTCTGGGACAACTTCAAGCGTTCCAACATTCCCATCCTAGGGGTGCCAGAAGAAGAAAAGAAAGAGTAAGAAATTGGAAATCTATAATGAAAGAAAACTTCCCAATTTGATGAAGGACATAGACATGCAAGTCCAGGAAGCACAGAGAGTTCCAAATAAGATCGATGCAAAGAGGACAACATCACGTCACATCATAATTAAAATGCCAAAGGTTAAAGATAAAGAGAGAATCTTAAAAGCAGCGAGAGAGAAAAGCAGTTAGTTACCTATATGGGGAATTCCCATAAGACTGTCAGCTGATTTCTCAAAAGAAGCTTTGCAGGCTAGCAGGGATTGGCAAGAATTATTCAGTCATGAAGAGCAGGCACCTACAGTCAAGATTATGCTACCCAGAAATGATATCATTTAGAATTGAAGAGCAGATAAAGAGCTTCCCAGACTAGAAAAAAAACTATAGGAGTTCATCATCACCAAACCATTATTATATGAAACGTTTCTTATTTAAGAAAAAGAAGAAGATCAGAACTATGAACAATAAAATGGCAATAAATACGTATCTAGCAAAAACTGAGCCTGAAAAACCAAACTAAGCAAATGAATAACAGAGACATGATCATGGATTTGGAGAGGATTTTGACGGTTTCCAGATGCGAGGAGAATGTAGGGAATGGGTGAAGAAGTGAGGGGATTAAAAATTACAAACTGGTAGTTACAGAATAGACATGGGATATAAAGTACAGTATAGGAAATGGAGTAATCAAAGAACTTACATGCATGACGCTGGGCCATGAATAATGGTGTGGGGATTTCCTGAGGAAGCATGGGGTGCTGGGTGGAGGGAGGCAAAGAGGGGAAAATTGGGACAGCCGTAATAGTATATATATATTAGAGGAATTAATTTAAAGGTTATAAAATATAATCTTAGAGCAATGAGATAACAGGTTATATTTTTATTCTTGTCTCTTTTTGCTTAAACGATTACCCCTGCAAGCAGAAAACTCATCACATTTTAAAATTGTCATTTTTAAAATGGAAACATAGAAACAATAATAAGAGTGCTTTTGTTTTGCTTTTCAACCAATATGGTAATAGGAAGTACAGTAATAGAAGGACCTTAGAAAGAACCTGCCAGCCTTCTTTTGGCCTGAAAAGCAGAGAACAAAAGCAATATTAAATGATTTTCATGGTTATCTTACTTTCCACTTATCAAGGAGTATTATTTTCTTTCAACAGGTACAAATGCAACACATGATTTAATTTGCTTGCTTGAAATATAAAGTCCATTATTCATTAGGATGCCATTAAAATAAAGCATATATATGTCTACTCTGATATTTAGTCCTGTTAGAGTTAGAAGCAGTCCACTACCATAATTGTTAAGAGGCAGTTGCCTCATTGCCATATGTATAATAGTATTAGCAAACTGTATCATATCTGAAAGACTGTATCTCAAAGGAGAGAAATGAAATTTAGGGCAGGTATTGGAGCCTTTATCAGTTTATTAATGAACTAGCAAACTCTTCTGTATAATAGGTAACACCATAGGGCCAACTGAGCTAAAGCCAACAGTGATACTATTGTATGTGGAGCAAAACAGCTCTTATAGGCATACTCTCAGATAAATCATGAAAAAGAAAGCCCTGAATAATGTGAATTTTAATGTTGACTTTGAAAGGAATTCATTTTTCTATAGGATAATCTAGGTCAGCAAGAAACCTTTCCAAATTTGCTAGTATTAAAGGTCTATAGAAGAAAATTGCTTATTTAAAAAAAAAGACTGCACAATTTGTATTCTCTTGATTTTACAAAGCAGACAACATATCCATGGCCTCATATTTATCTTTAATATGTGGCTATTCAAGAACAAGGTAGTTCAAATGGGTTTTTCATTTGCTAGGTTAAAAATAAAATCTTGTCAAACTCAGTAAAGAATTTACAGAGCACTGGGTAAGATTGGTTTTGCATTACAGGTGGATTTAACATCTCAATTTCTTGAGTCAGATCCAAATGCTTCTCAATTCTTCTTCTCTCCCTACAGCAGTTGGCTCTGTTTCAGTAGAGAAATAATACATTGGTATTTGATGCTGGGCCTCAGTGAGGAATACTGAGGCAAAATCCTGTCTCCACAATCTCCAGTATTATGAAGAATGTTGAAATAGGTGGATAGTGGATACTCCTAGAAATTACCTTGGGCAACAAAAGGAAGATATTTCCAAGTGCTCACTGAAAACCCTTTGTGATGGTTTTAAAACGTATACAACTTTTTTTGACACTCCTCCCTTGAGAAACTGGATCTGTAGTCCCTCCTGAATCTGGACTGGTCTTAATGACTTGTTTTTCACCACAAGAAGGCACTGGAGGGAATGCTGCATAATTCTGAAGCTAGGTCAGAAAAGGCCTTGTAACTTCTGCTCTGCTGTGTTGGGAAGCTAATTGTGGGGAAAGTCAAGTACCATGTAAGAATTCTGACTTCCTGACACTGCCATGATGGAGATGCTATGTGTAGGCAGTCTGGTAGACAGCCTTACCAAACTCCCAGCCCATAGTCAGCATCAACTGCAATCATGAGAGTGAGTCACCTTCAATGTCCTGGCCAGTTAAGCCTCCAGATATCTGTAGCTTCAGTTAATACCTGACTGTAACCATATGAGAGAACCCAAATGAGAACTGCCCAATTAAGCCCTTCCTTATTTCCTGACCCCTTCAGTCATGAACAAATTAAACTGGTCATTTTAACATCTGAATTTTGGAGGCACTTTGTTACAAGGTAATAATAAATAGAGTATTCTTTTACTCAAATTATGAAAAAATAGACACAATGCTGCAGCCTTTTAATGTCTAATAAAATCTAAGATCAGCAACCTACCTTTATTCCTTAAAAAGCATTTGGTATCTTTCCAACTTATTCTGATAATTCTGGTTTCTCAGTAATCCATTGATATTAAAATATAGATTTAGACTGGGTTAGAAGAGATTGGGATAAGATGTCAATAACTTCAGAACAATTGTTGGTCTCCTTTACCAGCAAAACAATTGATTATTTGTGAAAGCCAAACAAATGCTACTTTAACAAGAAATCAGCACAGAATAAGCCATCATTCAAGGCGTGCTCAAGGGTCTGAGAATATTGACTACATAGAAATACTTCACTTGAAGATAGAAATTATGCTCATGTCTTTTCTTATGCCTAAACATTTTTCACTTCCTATCTATATTATTCAAGGTCAGAAGTCTTGAGGCGGGGGGCGGGCGGGGAGATTTGTATTGTCCCCAAAGCACAACCATTTCTAAGGCTAATAACCCAGGCACATCTAGAGGTGGCAGGGTTTATGATAAAAAACTTACTTAATGGTCCATGGTTCACCCATATAACTGATTGTTATAGAATATTTAAAGCCCCAAATCTAAATTTATCCTGCATAAATGTGGGATGCTTACATTCAGTGAGCTTTGGTTCTCACTTGATTTGCCAATGATGCTAAGACCTTCCCGAGATTGGGGAGCATTTTCAAATGATAAATGACAAAGCACCTTGACCGCATCCACTTAGATAACTTCTACATTGGCATTAGGATGAACTCAGGCAAAACAGACCAACTGAATTTTACAGTTCTGGGTCCAGTTCACTCGTGACAGTTGTCTCATCATAATGATAAATTCTCAAGTAGATAAGCAGGAGAGCCATAGCTATACCTCAGCTAAGGAGTGATTTTAAGAATATTTCCTGAGTTGCAATATTCTATATGAAGCACTACTTAAAAGATGTTCTGTTGCAAAGAAAATTCAAATTTCTTTCTTACAGACATTGTAATGATTTTCAATCACCTAACATCTTCTCAAATCACTTTCTCTATATATTAAGTTAAATTTCACTTATTGGTTAGGGAGGTTATTCAAAATTATTCAAAAGAAGTTATTCAAAATTATAAATTAGTTAAGGTAGTTGGAGATTTTCAAATAAAAAGCCCTATATGGTGCTATTATATGCTGATTATCCTTAATGAAATAAGTCATTATTTTATTGAGTGCCTACTCTCTGCCCATGACGGTTGATGGAAGATGGGCACCTACTGTGTTTTCCTGACCAGCATCCACTTCCCATTATTCTGGCAAGAACACCCTTATTTTCATTGCAGAAAATTACCTTTTCTTCATTGTAGGCTCTACATTTTGTGTGAGGTAGACCCACCCCACTCCCCATTTCTAAGTATGGGCACACAATCAATGTCTTGCCATTAGGAAACAGGTGAGAAAATTACAAGTGGTGGGTAATGATAAACAGGTCATTCAAAGGACTAGACTCAGCTGAGTACAAAATGAATTGTATGGACTATGAAATTCGTAGGAGGAAACAAGAAAAGGTTAGGGATAGGGGCCTTGGATACCTGCTGAGGAGTTTGGAATTTTTTCCCCAAGAGCTATCTGAGGGCTTTAAGCAGGGAAAATATGAGACTGAACTTATACTTGAGTCTTTATAAAGTAACTCAGTTTGCATTGTGGAGAAAGGGTTTTAGAGGCCAAGATGGAATCAGGGAGATAAGTGGGAAGATTGCCTAGAAATGTCAGCATGTGATAATTATGTCCTGAACCAAGGCTGAGGTAATTGGGTGGGAGAGAGGAAACGTAACAAGGTAGAAGCTGATTGCTGATTGATTGAGGACAGGAGGATGGAGGAGGAAGGAGACACAGGCTCCCTATATGCAAACCCTGTATTATGCTGCAAACATCTTGGGGTAGGACCCATGTCTGGTTCACTTCCATATCCGTCACTAAGGGAAGCTTGTTTAAATTTAATGTAGTGTAATGGTTAAGAGCTGAGATTCCAAAGCCAAAGCCCTGGGTTTGAGTCCCAGCTCTGCCACTTACTATGTGACTAATCACATGGTGCCTCAGTTTCCTTATGTGCAAAATAGGGAAAATACCTGTACCTACCTCCCACAGTGGTTGTGAGTACTAAATGAGCTTCCATCTATAATACATAGGACAGTTCTGGAACATTTCAAGTATTATATCAGAGTTAGCAACTATTATTAATATAGTATAATCTCAATAATATAATAATCAACATTTTTCACAAACACATATATTTCAAAGGGAATAATAAAAAGATGTCCTTTGACAAAATTTATCTTGGTTATCTCCTCATTGGTGCTGAAAATAAGAAGGCTTAAAATCTACTTTCTGTTTTTAATAAAGATATATTGTAATAACATTTTAACAAGGAAAAAACTGACAGAATAAAAAATAACTGTTAACAAGCCAGAGTCAAATTGGGAAAAGTAGGGTGCCAGAAGGCAAATGCTGAAGTACATGCTATTTAATATCTTTATTAATGATCTGAAGCATAAAGTGAATTGTGCATTATTCTTATTTGCAGAACATCATAAACAGTGAAAAATAGATCAACAGAATAATCTAGAGACCTTGGAGAGCCACACAAGTTTAAGTGTCATGAGTTCAATTTACAAGAACATAAAACAATGCACTTTGGGAAAAATACTATGAAGCAGAGACATAAACTGAAAATTCTTCTAAAGAACAAAAAGGCTTAAAAGGATTTGGGGGTTAAAGTCAATAACAAATTCACAGGAGTTTATAATGTGCTGCTGGTAGCAAAACAAGGAGGGGGAGAGGGAGGTGAGTGTTCTAGAAGAGGAGCAGTATGAAATTACTGGCACTGAGAGGCATGAAGAAATCTAAGTTATTCCAAGTCACCCCATGATTTTCCAGTTTCTACTTTAGAAAATTATCTAGCAATATATCCCTTACTATGGAAATGTACATCTTCATCTCTGTAGTCCTGAAATAACAAGGAAGCATTAGAAATGGAAATAAACAGGACTCTTTTTTTCCTGTTAAATGTAACATTTATTTTTTTTCACATTTTTTTTTTACTGTTGTTCAAGTACAGTTATCTCCATTTCCCCCGACCCCAGAACAGGACTCTTTTCACAGTGGAAATAGGGCTCCTTAATAAAAATTCCTTTTAGTTTAAGGAATTTGGGTGAACAATAACATAGCACTGTTAGAGGCTAGTTAGCTTTTATTTATTTTTTTAATATTACTTTATTGTCGCC